>JAAEAF010001169.1:0-218248 GCA_011037195.1 Triatoma infestans | reverse complement strand
CTTACTTCTGAAAAAAGGAAGTATTACGATCAAGAAAATTTAGAGTTTTGCACCGGAAATAGATGTAGGTTTGTTGAGGTCCTCCGAATCTGAAAAAAGTGGTTTTTAGAAATGGATCTCTTTCTCTTTCTCTCTTGTGTTTGTGTGGTGGGTATGTAGTGTTTTCTAACTTGATGTTTCGTTTAAGTGCAAGTAAGGGACTTAATAATTTTATTATTATTATTCGTCTATGAAGAAAAAAAAACCAAGCCCAGCTTCCCAAACCATGTACATCACTACTGCAAACAAAAACAACAATAAGTCGAGTCTAAAGCAAAATTCCAACGGATGGTATCCTTAAGCTTAAGTTCTTTCCCGAACATTCTGTGCTGGATAAATGGTCCTGAAACTAATATCTTCACAACTAAAGCAATCTGTTATAAAATGAATTGGGTGTTTAACATTCCTCACTATCACTAAATCTATTGTTTTGTCCATAAAATTTGAGGAAATTAAAAGAATAAAATAAATCCTTCTAAATTTGAATTAAATACAGGTTTTTAAAAATATATAAATAACATTAAAATTTTAGTTAAAGTACAATCTTAAGCCTGGTTTTTTTTTTTGAAGTTGGGTAAACACATCAAAGAACGGTTAGGAAGGTAGAGGAATACTTTTATCGTCAGAAGAAAAGGAATTTTCCTTTCCTTCCGCTCTTTCAGTGTTGGAGAAAGTATACGTCATGTATATAAAGGATGAAATAATTTGAGAAAGTTGAAATAATTGTCCTTCAAATTAGGGTTATTGAAAATCTTTTATATCAAATAATTTCTCTTGACTAAGTTTCTTAATTTTATCTTTATTTTATATAGTGATATTGATATACATCATTAAATTATAAAATATGTTTTATTGTTTACATTTATTATTATAATATTTCAATTATATATATACATATTTTTGTGTATATCGGTTTATTTCCTCATTATACAGCCGCTCCTTAAGGTTCAATTTGAACGCACACCCCATAAGACCACTTTGGAAAGGGGAAGTGCCGTTCTAATAACTACTTATTTCTTTAAATTATATTTCTTTAATTGCTAATAATTTATTAATTTTTAACATTTGTTATATTCCCCAACACACTACAGTGTACTTAAAAGGAAAACCTTGCACTAGCCACATTGTGTAAGATATCGTTTTATACTTCAGTAAGAATTTCAACTAAATGCGTGGAAGATCCGTGAAAGATACAGCAATATCTCACTACACCTTCTAATCTCTCAATGAACATGTTAATCTACGATAATCCATCAAGCGTATACAGTGAGGAATAAATACTGTGAAGCTGCTGTACTAGTCATCAACTCAGATTCCCATTTGAAAACATCCTTGGAGAAGAAGTTCTTCTGTTAGAAGTACATGCTTGGAGGAACATAGCTTTTCCATACTTCTTAAACATCCCAGTATTAATTTGGAGGTGAAGATAAAAGAACTTCGTGCTTCAACATCTTAAAGTTCAAAACAACATGGATATATGAGAGATTCCTTGCAGGCTAGATATTATGCAATACGCAGTCAATTGGAGATTGATAAATTTGCCGGATAACAATATGGCATTCTTCTATTACTCACAAAATAATTAATAGTTATTAATAATTATTATATATACTTTAATAATAATTATTAATTTAAAAAAATTGTTTTAGAATGATTTTTCGCTATCGTAAATTATTATAATTTTTTTCTTTGTTAACTTAAAAGTGTTTATCTCTAGTCTGTGTTTGCCATAGTGACGATAATATGCATTGTTTACCACCACGTACACAGTTGGTTTTATATATATATATATAAAAAGTAGGAGAGTTTTATTAAGGTCATTGGCATTGAGAATATGGTCGCCAGGTCATATGATAAAGGTTATGTTTATCTAATAACAATACACGTCATCCTTTAAACTAACACTAATTCACATACCTACAATAAACACATACAGACACACACATGTGTATCATATTATGTTCATATTGAATTAATTACTTTTATTTTTTTTTTTAAAGTGCTTCTATTTATAATTTATATTTTATCCACTTATTTTAATTTATTAATTATTTTATGGCATAAAAAAAAATTCACAAGACATTAATTTATCATACATACGTATTTCTCAACGTTAATTGATATTTATTTATTTTGTCTCAGGTTTGTAGTGCGGCGATACCCTAATTAGACATTTGGTAAACTATAGTTTAGGGCGCCCTCTTCTGAGAAAAAAATTACAATAGCCTTGTTTTTGTTGTAAATGCATAACTTTAGACAAATATTCTACTAAATTTCATAATGTGGACGTGTTTATTGACCAGGTATCAATGGCGCATATTGGGTAACTGTTGAGCTGTCACGCGGTCAAGGATAAATATGTATTTGAATTTAATAGTAGTTTTTGTTGACGCTTCTATTTAATTTTTTTTTCCATCTTCAAGATTTCTAGCCCATTTCTTTTGAACTAAATAAATGTAACACATTCACAAAGGTTTTGAATTTTTACTACTCCTAGTAAGAAAGAGGAAGTATATTGCGATCGTAACAGATTTTTGAAATTGAGTTTTCACCGGAAATACTTGTTTTGGGATTCCCTGAATCTTTTTAGCGAATGGACTGTATATGTGTATGTATGTGTTAACAGAATATCTCAAAAACGTGAAATATGCAAGAAGCTCAAACTCGATATTCCATTTAAATACCACCACACCTGACACAAAGGAATCCGGGCAAAATCCATCAACCGAACTTTACTGAATATTTTTTTTCCATTTTTCATGTTTTTCTCGAAAACGGCTCCAACGATTTTCTTTAAACTTCGTATACTATCTACCCACATAAATGCATATCACTTTTATTTGAAACATTTCTCCAGGAAAATTTATTTTTTTGGGGGTTGTGGGGGAACAGTAGCGTTCCTTTGAAGTACCACTTCAGTATAAATATGTTTTTGTCACCTACATAATATTAATACAAATTACAAACATTGACAGAATTCCAAATTTGAAGAAATTCGGTTAGTAGGAAGTTTGATTTTACATAATAGATTAACCCCATTGCGGCCTTTCACCACTCCACATTTACGTCCAAGGCGTTGCAAGAGCAGTCGTGGCACGACTGCAACACGGACAAGCTCCCACTTATCCCAGGCATACTGGGAATTATCAAGATCTATGGGAGGAGTTGAAGGCGGACCCGATTTTGGGTCTGCCTACGGATATAATGACTCCTTTGGAGGTACGACTTCCAAAAACCCTTCAAAGTCCTGATATTAGACAGAGGGGCATGGAAGAACGGGCCGCCAATTACAGGCGAATCTATGTGGTACATGGACGGGTTCAAGATGGAAGATGGAGTGGGAGCCAGCGTATACGGGGCTCATCCGAGATGAAATATCTCGATGAGCCTGGGAAGACTAGCCACGGTCTTTCAGGCAGAGCTAGTCGCAATTACTACCTGCGCCACTGAAATAAGAAGACGGGGAGTGTATATCTCCAGAGTCGTCATTTATTCGGATAGCCAGGTGCTCTGCAGGCAATTGACTCGTGGGAGATCAGCTCAAGGCTGGTGTGGGACTGCCTAGGTGCCACTCAGGGAAATTAGTAGCCATAATAAGGTCTTCCTGGTTTGGGTACCTGGGCACTCGGGTTACAGAGGCAATGAGGCGGCGGACCGCCTGGCCCGGGAGGGTTCAATGAGAGCACTTATCGGGCCGGAGCCGTTCTGTGGTGTCTCAAGATGCCTCAGGAGTGCATCCATTAAGCTATGGATGCAGGACCGATCAAGGGAATGGTGGGTCAAAACTCCAGGCCAGAGGCAGGCGAAAACGTTTATCCATAGCCACTCGCCCAAGCTAACTGCGGAATTACTCTAATTAGGCCGGGTGGCCATAAGGATAGCAGTTGGCGTTCTTACTGGCCATTGTAGACTAAATAAGCACATGCATCGCATGAGCCTGGCAACGGATAGCCTGTGTAGGTTTTGTCAGGAAGAAGAGGATACAACGCTGCACGTGGTATGTCAGTGCGAGGGGCTGGTCTGGCTTAGGTACCGCCTCTTTGGTAAAGAGAAGCTAGTGCCAACAAGCCTCAGTCGGGGCCCCCTCTCGGACCTATTAAGTCTTTTAAGGTAAGTAGGACTCGAGAGAGTGCTCTGATGGCAGGTGCTCTAATTGACCACCTGGGAGCCCCCCCCCCCAGTTCCACAGTCTGGCTGAGGACAGGATTGGGGAATGGCCTCCAACTAGGGGATGCCACAATAGATCCATGGGGTGTCGCGGTGGCGTAGGCTGAGGAGCCAATTCCCCCGTTGGAATCTAATCTAATCTCTACATAATAGATTTTTGTGTTGTTTTTTTTAATTTTCTCGATTCCAAATAGTTACAACGATTTTCTTTAAACTTTCAAATATCACTATTATTTGAAACATTGAAACCGTAATTATTTGAAACAAACAAGAAATTGATTTTAGGCGGCTTTAAATTTACCTAAGCTTTAATGGTTTTGGCAAAGAGCGCTCCACCATATGGACGCTCAGGTATGCAAATTAAATCCCCGCAACCATTTGTATAGGCAGCCCAACTAAACATTGTAACGTTGCGATTTTAAGGAAAATTTCTTGACTAAATAGTATTAATTAGAGTAGTAGAAACTCCTGTGAGTGTATCACACCAGATGTTTTTTTGTTTGTATGTTGGCTAAGAAATAAAAGCGCTGCAAATTATGACTTCACAAAAACCAACATCACAATAATTGCATTTATCATTCTATTAACAATTGACACTTGAAATATTTACAAATAGTCGAAACGTTTGATTTAAGATAATGCCCAGAAATTGTTGCTTAAAATTATCTCGACTATCTCAAACGGGAGTAACAAAAAGAAACGCTAATCTGATCCAGAGATCGGGACACTCATTTAAGGGTTGACGCTCTTAAGCTTTAATGGTCTATTATGGTCTGCTGCAAGACCCATATTGTATTAACAAGTTTCGCGAAAGCAAAGTCCAGCATCTGAGTCAGTTATTCATCTTTTCTTTAAGATAAAAAGATTCGATGATTCAGACATCTGGGAGGAGGAGCCATGCCCTAAACTACACCCACCCATGCCCACAAAGCCCCTCTGGGTCCATATAGCATGCCGAGCAGCAATGAGCGTAGAGCCTACTGGATGAGAAAATTTAAGGACAGCGCTGGTGTACTCGAACTCTGTACCTCCGCGTTCTCGAGCTAACCTGGAAAATCGTTATTAACGGACTTTAGGCCGACCTTAGGCTTAGAAACTCAGGCCGACCTCTCTAATAATGCTTTAAGGATTGTATCGTACTTTTGACCGGTCACTTAGGCAGCCTATGAGTGAATTACTGATCTAGCCTATAATGGTCATTTTGCTTGACCGTCTAGGAAGGATTGTTCTTCCTACTATTTACGAGGACCAGCTAAAGCGAGTTGAACTATGGGCATTGAATCACCATCGGTGACGAGTTATATTTCAAGAATCTTTCGGGCAACTTTATAAGAACAGGCTTTCTTAAAAGCTCTGAGCCAGCAGTTAACATCAGTTATACTATCATCCTATTATTCTATATATGTCAAAGCCCTTTCGTCAGAATCGCCCCAAAATAAAATAAAACTGGATAACGCGAAGGAAGTATCTGCACCAGCTTTATATTTACAGTATTTTAATTTTCTCTTACTTCTAATAAGAAGAACTATTACGATCATGTCAAGTTTTCGAAATTCTATTTCACCTGTAATACATATTTCGAGTTCCACTGAAAACGAAACCAATTTTATTTTGCGAATGATCTATATTATAACATATAAGTGTGTGTGTGTGTGTGTATGTATATGAACAAAATATCAAGGACAAATGGTTTTAACAGTCATAAGAGAGGGGTTTTTCGCATGATTATCATACAAACGGACACAGAGATAGGGAAAAAAAATTACGATAATGCATCACATTTTTCAATAAAATTCCCAGTAATTAATTGTTTTTTTTTTCTAAATTTACTGTAGTGTGAAAGGGGAAGAAAATCTAAAAATAAAAAGCTCCTTTAGATCAACAGTGTACTGGGAAAAACAGTTACCAAGGCAATATATATAATGTGCAGTATTCTTTTTTATTTAAACTGTTGCCATACTGACAAAACCTAGTCGTATAATTCCGGCCGGTTTTAAACGAACACTAGTCCCTTGGCCGACCTTGACCGCAAACTCTGCCAACACTTCATTCTTCTACACCCCACTTCGCCCAGTCCTGTCACTCGTCCCGCGCCGTGTGCCGATCCTCCCTGTTACCAATTGCTCTGTTATTTAACCTTAGAATTATTTGTGCTCCTAATTTAACTTTTCCATTAATTGTACAGTTTGTAGACACTATTTTAATATACCTATTTAAAACAAGGCTATTAGATAAATCTTGTATTAAAAAGAACTAGGTATTTGTCTTTGTTTGATAATAATTTCTATTATTACAAGCCAATAATAACAATGTGGAGATAGCACCATTTAATATATTGAAAGGGAATTTAGTAATAAGCTTATCTACACATCTACTTTCAAAATCCCACAAATATGTGCAACTCCTCAAAACTGTAAACAAGGAAAATCGAAATCCCCTTGTAAGGATCCTTTGTGATGATATATGGTATGGTGAGTTTAAACTTGGCTGTAGGATCTATGCTGGTGTGAGGACTGGCACTTATAGTAACTACGCTGCCATTGACATCAGCATATCTTATGGTAGCACTCTCCCCATCGGGCTTTCAGGCTGAAATTTTTGCCATTTTAAGCCCGATATCTTAAGAATAAGGGCATAACGGGCAGAAGAGTTGCAATCTTTTCTGGTAGTCTGGCCGCACTAAACGCCTTAACGGCTAATGCGTCAGCTGGACGATTTTTGAAGAATGCTATAAAAAATTGAAATCCCATCCCGGCTGGGGGACAGATGCCATCAAGGAAACAAAAAGGCCGACGGACTAGCAAAGGATGAAGCTTCACGACTGCCTATTGGTTCGGATCCTTGCTGCGGCATCTCTTATAGAACTAGATGGAATGGTTTACACGTAAACACACACTCTATTGGAGAATTATTACAGGGCTCACAACAAAAGGAGAGCTAAACAGAAACACTTACCATCATGCATGACCTGTTAGAGAACCCGTCTACATGGTATGGGTCTTACTGCAGTTCCACTCTGTACGGAATTTGGTTTAAAAAACGAAATAACATCCTTCTTGGAGAGATGTTCTGAAGCGATTCCAAAAGTTTGGTACCAAATCCGGGTTCCCCAGATTTCTCTCGCCTCAGCGCTGGCGTTTTTTTTTTAATAAGACAGGGCTGATGTGAGTTCTGTTACGGGGGGGGGGAGGTCACAATGGCCCACTACTTACATACCCACACTTGTATGTAATATATATATATATAAATAGTAAAACAATATTTTCGTTTATATAATATAATGAAGATATAATAAACAAAAAAATCCAAAATGGAAATGAAAATAATAATTGGGAGTTATAGCTCGCTGACCTTGGGTATAGTCACAACGAATTTGACTGGTATCTCTGTTTATTATACCAGTATAATAATTCTCCCCCTCCCCCCATACACACTAAATTCAAAGGTTTTTATATTCCATGTATTATGTTTTCTTTGTTTTATATTTATTTAAATATTAACACTAAATTAAATGGTACTAATTAAACTAACGTCTAATTGGCCAATTAAGATAAATTACAAAAAAAAGGGGGGGGGGAGGAACTAACTTTTAATGATTGTTTACTAATTATTATTAAATAAACTATTTCTCACAAAGTGCTCTACAAAAAAAATAATTATTAATACTTTTCTATTCCTTTGTAATAGTTATTTATTTGATTTTTTTTTTTTTTGCTTTCCGCGAATTTTATGATAAGGATACTAGCAAGTTTCCTGAGAATTCTCATTTAAAAAATTTTATGTGAAAAATTGGTATTAGGGGATTCTGGGGGAGCCAGTTTTAGTAATATGAGAATTGCAAGAGTGAAAGCGTGAATATGTGAATCTTTCACACAGGTATTTTTGTTATTGTCTTTATAATCTCCTAAGGATACTATCACAGTCTGAACATCAAAATGTATCAGAAGAAAACTATTTTGAAAAAAATTGCTATGATTGCAAAGTGTCTTCTTATAATAATGATATGAAGGTAACAAAAAAAAAAAAAAAGCGATAAACTTCTTCCGAATGGTTCAAATGAACTTTCCTTTAAACTAGGAAAAGTGAATGTCTTTATATGATTGGCTATTTTACTTTCTTTAGAGGAAGATGGATTTCTAGGTTATTCAAAGGAAAGTGAAAAAAAAAAATAAAATAAAATAAAGTGACATTCAGAATCGAACCTATGCTATAAGACTAATGCAACAGTTCTTCCTTAAAATACTAAAAATAACATAAAATTCTTCTACATTTAAATATAGTTTCAGTTTATTGGACTAAGAGTTGTTAATCTTTATAACATAATAAAAATAACTTTTAGATGAAAATAAAATATCAAGTTATTTTGGCCATATTACAAAAGTCCTCAAAACTTGCTTTGAACTTGTTTTTTATTTTTTGTTTTTATTTTCTCACATTTATTGGTCCTTCTTTCCAGCTAAAAATAAAAAAATCTGGTATCAAACACTCACACGACTTTCTTTAGAAAACATTCGTAACCACGAATGTTAATCATAAACTTAATAAAAATATCTAAACTTCATAAAAATTGAAAAATAAAAAAGGTATACCTATATTAATATATATATAAATATACAAAGTTTAAAGAATATCATTGGAACCGTTTTTTTTTTTATAAAATCGCAAAAAACAAAAAATATATTCAATAAAGTTGTACTTCCGGTTGTTTGTTCTTGTCCAAAATTTTATTATCGTCTACTGATAACATTTAAAGGAAATATCAAGTTTGAACTTTTTGCGATTATACGTTGTTTTTTTTTTTGAGTTATATTCCATTTTCTAAAAAAAACAACACTTTTTTGTATTCAAGGGTCCTAAAAATGTGTATTTCCGGTTAAAACAAAAATCGATAACAAAAATTTAACGTGATTGCCAGCAGCTGGTGAAAGTAAAAAGTCATTAAGGTACCATCTAAATAACTAAATTTATGCATTGTAATGTAGTAGCAAATGAATTTATTTTTTTTTTTTAATATTTAAAATTTATTTTCAATCACTATGGTAACCAAAAAACATAGAATATTAATGGTTCTAATTGGCTGTTATATTATTAAATCCTTTTAAAAGCTTTATGAAAAATTAGCTAGAACTTCCATTACCGGATATAAAAATGTCAGTTGACAATCTCTCACGTAATTTTTACAATTCTAATTAACACACATTTTTTTGTACCTTATATTATCTTTAATTAGACATGCATTACGTATAAATATAGATATTATACTAGTTTCCCTGAATGTGTTAACATACTATTGTACCGCTCATTAGCAAAGCACCTGGAGCACCCCCAACTCCCCCAAATAATTATTTTCGGTAAAATGTTTTCAAAATTTTATTCATTTATTCGAACTGGTAATGGGGGGAACAAATACCTACCCAGGCAGATAGTAGAAAGATTACATTGTTGTCCGAAAGAGATCGCTAATAAATATTGAAAAAACAACATTTGAAATTTAACGCCACGAATTCCATAGAACTTTTTAAAAAACTTTTTTTATAGGAAAATGTTTCAAATAAAAGTGATAGCTTTGTATATCTGTGCAGCAAGCTTTCCAAGTTTATAGGAAATCGTTTTGTCGTGTTCAAAAAAAAAAATAAAAAACTTCTCTGTAAATCGCACTTCCGTTAAACGAGTTATTTCATATTTGGAATTCTACCACTACTACTAATATATATTAATATTATATAAGTGGAGAACGATACATACTGAAGTAGTACTGTAGAGGAAAGCTTAACAATACTTACCCCCAGAGCCTCAAAAAAAAAAAAAATAATAATAATAAAATCAATTTTTCTGGATTTATGCATGTTGCTAGTATACGAAATATAAAGAAAATTGTTGAAGCCGTTTTCAAGAAAATCGTGAAAAACTGAAAAGAAAGAAAAGTTCAGTAAAGTAACACTTCCGGTTGATGGATTTTGCCCGAAACTTTCTGTGTCGTATATGATGGTTGTAGTAAATACATGAATGGAATAGATATTGTTCACACACACATGCATACATAATATATAAACATTTTATTCGTACTCAGGGGACCTCAAAATATGTATTTCCGATAAGAATTAAATTTTGAAAGTTTGACTCAATCGCAGTATTTCCTCTTACTAGGGAGTAATATATATCAACACTAAACAAGTCTAGGTTTATTTATTTGAAATATTTGTCTTAGAAACTTGATTTTTAGGGAGTTTCTGAGGGAAGAGGACTTTATTATACGACAAGAAATAACATCAACAACAATGAGATTCTTATTATTATATTCTTATTATTATAATGAGATTCTTATGATTAAGAGAAAGTTGTGTGGGCGTTTCTCCCCTGTTTTAAAAAAAAATTAATGTAATTTTTTACTTTAATAATGAATTTAACATTTACATTGTAAAAAAACAGACACGTGAAGAAGATGGCCGTTAAATTAATGACGTAACGAAAACTTTGCATATTATTGTGATAAGACAATTCTTGAATTTTCATTATTTAAGACTAAAAAGAAAAAACTTTATCCTGTAAACTTTAGTAATAAAAAAATTATATAATAATCTGTAAGCTGGCTTTTATAATAAGGTTTTTTCATTATTTACATTTAACTAACAATAATTAAAGTAATTTTAAAATTAGCATAGTTCGAAGCTAAATTTTCTTTTGAAAGAGGTGTACATTATTATAAATAGGAGTCATAGGAGTATCGGAGACATTTTCCGTGGTAGCGTGCTTCATTTTGTAGTCATCGACCGGTTTCGGGCGTTCGCCCATCTTTAGGATGCGATTTTTAGAATTTCGGAACCAACCACCACAACAACAAAAATAGGAGTATATATGAAAATTTCTTAGTCTGATCTTTTAAATTTATTAATAAATAATCAGTCTTGGAGAATATTTTTATTTTTTATATTCTCTCGTAGCGGAACCTTAGAGAATATTTCATTCTCTCACTGTGGCAAGAGGAAGTACTAAACAAAATGTTTTTAAGGAATAGTCCAATTCGTTAGCTTAAACGTTGATTTTCCGTTTAGATACCCCCCGCCACGAATGCCACGATATTTCCGGTTAAAATACACCAAACGGAAGTGCGAGTTTTTCGCGTGTTTTTCTCAAAAATGTTTTGAATGATACAGTTGATAGTACTTCTTGTATACTACCAACACTTATAAATATCTAGCACTTTTATTTAAATATTTTTCCTAGAAAAAATTAATTTTTGGGAAGAAACTACTACGTTAAGTTTTCCTCTAAAATATCACTTCAGTACAATGCACGGTTCTACCATTTACGTAACATAACATTTGGAAAGCATTGCTAGAATTCCAAATTTGTAGAAAAGTTTGGTTAACCGGAAACTGTAACTTTGCAGGATTCTCTTGATTTTGTGTTCTTTTAGTTTCACAAATGAGGATTCTTCTCAATCTGGTGAATGCGGAAGTGCACTGGTAACCCCGGAGTCGGTATATGTAATAGGATGTCTGATTATCTGGCGCACGATGTGGCTATTGGAGCGACATTGCAGGCAGCATTTAAGGAGGCTTTTATGGAATTAGAAAAAGGAGTTTCAAGTTATGGTCTTCAGATTAATGAGGGGAAGACGAAGAAGATATGGGCATGGGAATTCGGAGAACTGTCCGCGAGTCAGCAGCGGTTTGAGTGAGTGGGAGAATTCAAGTATCCAAGAGCTACCCTCACTAGTAAGAAGGAGGTAAGCCGAGATTAATGATAATCGAATCGCTCTACAACATTGATTATTGATAAGGACGTTCTACAACAGATTCCTGTCAAGACAGACAATGTTATTAATTTATAAAACGGTCCTAAGACCGGTGGTTGCAACGTACCGCTCGAAGGCGTGAACGTTTAGGCAGGCAGACGAGTTAAAAATTGAACCTCTCGGAGAGGAAAATGTTGATGGCGGTATATGGACCAGTGTACCAAAATGGAAATTGGAGATGCCATATGTGTCCAAAACGTGAATTAAGAGAACTGTAATGTCAAGCACTAGAGAGTCATCCCGGAAATAGCAGACCGAGGCGGGCGATCTAAGAGGAGCTTCTGCAGAAATTAAACACAAGGCAATGGTGAAGAAGGGTATATGTAGATCGGATCACGTGGAAACCTGTTCCTTTATCTTCGTCCCAAGTGGTATTTCAGAAACAAGGTTTAGCCAAGTAATAGAAGATACTTTAGACTTTCCCAATTTAAGTTGTTATTTTAATATAATGCCCTCGAATTCCTTGAGTGAGAAGGAAATTTTTTTATTGGAATTTGAAAAAGTGATATGAGATCTACGCTTAATGTTTACCACTGAGGTTCTATCCTCTTCTATCTCCCATTATACTGAATAGATAATACAAACAAAAATTCAAAGTTTATTTTTAATTCGGCTGCTCTTCTATTTGGAATATACCGTATTTGTGTGTATGTGTGTGTGTGTTTAAGGAGCAAAACAAATAATTGGGCTATGAATATATGTACTTATTTTTAGATTGGAATTTTATACTGACATTTCTTCAACTAGTTGAAATGAAATGTAATAAATGAAAAATATTGACTTTAACTTTCTTTATTTTCGAAATTAAGTTTTTATCGAAAATTCATATTTTTTGGTCAGCTGAGTACGAAACAAATCACCTTGAAAAGAGCTCAACCTTGATATTCCGTTTATCTAATCACGACATCTGACAATAAGGTTCGCCAAAATACATCAACTGGAAGTTTGTGACTTTACTAAATCTATGTGGAAATAGAACCTATGTTCATATAACATTTTTTACTTAAAATGACTATCCCAACAAGTTCCCAAAGTTTTTTATATTTATTATAGATCACCGTGTATAAATGTATATACGAGGATTATAAGGTACTTAAATTGTACTACCATTAAAAACAAAAAATCTATAATATTTTTCTCGTAAAATTAAATAAATTAAACTGTTTTTATTTATAAAAGCCTTTAGTTTTAGATTACAGCGATTATAAAAGAGACACAAAACAAAACACTTTATCTTCACAAAATAATGGAAATAAAACTTAAACCAATAAATTAATAAGAATTTAAATTTTGACAGTCCACTATAGTTCACTATTTTCATAATAAATACCTACAACCATCACTAATTACTAAAATGAAGCCCTAGTAGTTGTAGATTGTTGAAGGGGATTATTGCACTGCGACCTGAAAGATCTATTGTGCTCCCCGGAACCTTCTCCAATGCACAGCCGGCCTCCAAGCAGGGTTCTCTAGCTACAGACAACACTGCCCATCACCGGACAGTGAGGCTCCTAGGAAGAAAAAATCTAAGGGCAGCATGCTGGATTTGAACCCGGGATCTCCGCGTTGCTGGTCCAGTGCGCTACCACTGAGCTTCCTTCTCCTTTGGCTTTCGCCAATTAACTAGGGACGGAGACCCTAGTATATGTACTGTGTTTGTCCTTGTCTGTAAAGAGTAGAGTGTATGTAGTTTAAGTTTATTGTATACTGTTCTGATGAAGTGCATGGAGTACTGATCTGTGGTAACCCGTGGGTTCGCATGCCAAGTAACTGCATGCAACAGATACCCCTTGCGAGCAAACCAAGCCCTAAGAGAGCACAGGCCTCTACCATTCTATTCCATTCTTCCCTGTCTTGTGCTTTTTTAATCCATGATGAACCTGCTTGTTTCACCAACTCATCCGTCCAACTTTTCTTCTGTCGTTCTCTTTTCCTTCGACTCAAATAAGGTTTCCATACTGTAACTAATTTACACTACCTGTTATCATTAGTTCTAGCTAGGTGTCCAGCCCACAGCCAATATGATTCTTTAATCTTGACCTCAATGTTCACCTCCTTGTAGCTTCACACCCAATATACTGCGTTCCTTTTAATCTTTGCATACACTTCTTTGTTAGGGTCCATGTCTGTGAGCACGGAACCACACAACTATCCACTCGTTTTTAATAATTATAATATATAACAATAATACATTCAGCTTGTTTTTATCATTTCTTATCATTAAGTATTCCACAGTAGTCCATGGCTGACACTGGTCTTTCGCTTTGTTCTATACTCAATGAACAATTAAAATATAAAAAATAGTAAGATAGTATGGGTAATTAATTATCAAGTAAATCTTGAAAAACGTAATTTAAGTTGTACATCTCCACTTGTTGGATGTTTCCATTTTTAAAAGGAACAATGTACACCAGCCTTTTAGAAAAACATGTTTTTACCCATCTAGGTATCAACGAACCCCTTCTTAACCTAGTTAGGTCCTACAAAACCTCTTAAAAAAAAGCAAACAGTGTATAAATTTGCTCTGTGCAAGTCTGTTTTGACAAAAACCTCGTGATGATGGGCGAACACCCGAAAGCGGTCGATGACCACAAAAAGGAAGCAGGCTATCACCGAAGATATCTCTTAAATTAATTAAATGATTAATATTTCTATTATTAGCCTTCACTGAGTGTTTATTTAGATGTTTACATTTTAATAAGAAAAACAATAACCTTATTCAAAGTTACTTTTATTTGTTTCAGATTGACAGCTGATCTCAAACATGGTATGTGAGTTTTTATTCACTAACTTTTGTTCAAAAATTTGGCAACTCTAATATCTAATTATGCTAATTAATGGTTTTTCATTCTTAGTTCTGGAAACAGTGGGTTACAATAAAAAACCGGGTCAAACAATTTCCTTTAAATTTATATACTACGTATATACATAAAAACCTATCACGTTAATTTGATATTTTCTAGGGTAGTGTTCTGGGTGAACAATAGCGTTAAACTTACCTCTAAAGAACCACATCTGTACAATGTGTAGTTCTGCCGCCTATATAATATTAACCTAGTATTAATACCTAGTAATGTTCTTTTACATCTAGTGATCTAAATAACTCTCAAAAATGTTGCTCAAACTTGGTATCCGGGGGAAAATCCATCAACCGGAAGTGCGGCTTTACTAAAGTTTTTTTTTCAGTTTTTTGCGATTTTCTCAAAAAAGGCTCCAGTAATTTTCTTTAAACTTTATATACCTACTATCCACACACATAAATACGTATCAATTTGATTTGAAACATTTTCCCCGGAAAATTGATTTTTTGGGGGGAGTTTGTGGGGGAACAGTAGCGTTATGCTGCCCTCTAAAGTACCACTTTAATACAATGTATCGTTCTGCTATTTTTATTAGATTAATATACAATAGTTTTCAACTAGCAATAATCGCACCTCTGGAGACCTTCATTGGTTACAATATTGCCTCTGCGCAAGAGCAATGGACAACATTGAAATAATACAGCTGCAATTTTTGAAACAAATTTATAACCTCCCAAAAATCACCCCAAATGCATTTGTTCGGCTAGAATGTGAGATTTGTCCACTTAAGGTGACTATATTTAAAAGTATGGTCTGTTTACTAATTAAAGTACTCGAAATGCCCCCTAGTCGCTTGCCCTATATTTGCCTGAATATTCTCTTGGATTTGCATTCTAGTAACATTAATATTACTTGGATAAATATATTGAAGTCCCTGTTTCAATTGGTTGTCTGGATATTTTGGCCTATCGTGACCTTCACCTACTCAAGAAGAACAAATCGAATATTATTGAAAAATTTCAGAACGATTGCTATTCGATAGACATTCATAATGTTTTAAACAGTAGATACAATTACTTATATAGACTTGTGAGTGCCTTGGGAAGCGAGGGGTCTTATTTAGATTGGAACTCTGCTATTACTAAAATAAGATTGATTATTCAGCTTCGATTATGTAATCTAAAGTGTTCAAGAATCTATGTCGAGGGTTCCTCTTTTATCTTCGATGAAGGCAATCTCTGTTTGATCTGCAAGGTACCGAACTCTGTTTTACATTTCCTCTTCTACTGTCACGCATTGCAACCATTTAGAGAACAGTATCTTAAATCTTAATCCATATCTTGCTGACTCGGATACTGAATCCAACTGTTTCGAGAAGCTGTTCACGCTTGGGTCCGTCTCACAGATAAATGCAATTTGCAAATACGCTATTAATGCCCTAAGAATTACGAGTTTTATCCTTTCTGATTAACTAATCCATTTATTATTTTGTTAATAACATCTGATTCAGTTTATGACATTAGTCATGAGTTTTATTTCTTTTATGTATTATGTATTATAAATATCATTTAATTTTTGTATATTGTAAACCAAACTCCTTGCAAAAGGAATGTTATTCCTGTATGCAATAAATAAAAAAAATAAAAAAATATACGATAGTAACATTTTGTTAGAATTCCAAATTTGAAGAAAATCCGGTAACTGGAAACGCGACTTTACAGAATAGATTATGAGTTTTTGCAAGTTTCTCGAAAACTAATCGCCCAGATATAAACCAATCACTTTTATTTGCAACATTTTTCAGAAAAAATTTTTTTTTTTTTTTTAGGTTATTTCTGAGGAATGTAAGACGTTAAAATTTAAATGTGTTTGTTCCAATATTATTGGCTAGTCGTGTGATTGCTTTTTCTATTGTGGCTGCCTTCTGATATCTACTTTAGTAAACTGTTAGTAATGCAGTAAAATTGTTTTGGTAAAATTGCAGTAATGGGCAGATAGAGGTGAATATGTGAGTTAGAGCTTGCCGATATAGATGGCTACGCCCAACCCAGGCTTCAGAAAAATACCAGGTTTAAATTAAAAATAATTTCTGAAATCATGATTTTAGGACAAGAATGTCAAACTCGCAAGTCACCGGCCATTTTCAAAACTGTACGAGATTTGCATTATCCGTAATATTCTCCGAAATTTTGATAGGATTTCTTTACTCATTTTCAGGCCACTTCTTTCTAAATAATAACGCTTTCCGGTTTATAATACTACTATAATTAAATATTTAAAATTGATTGTTCCTTTATTATTATTATCTACCTTGTTTACATTGTTTGTTTACATCCAATGAATTATATTTCTCTATTTGTAATTTTATTGTATCAGACTTTGTCTTCAACTTGACTTAATTTCAATTTGAGCTTGATGCAATTTACTAAACGACAAAGTCCATTCTAGACAGTAACATATATGTAATATTCATGGGACTACGTAACAAGTTTTTTCGATGTAAAACTCAATTAAAAAAAAAATTGACACGAACGTAATACTTTCTCTTACAAAAGTAAGAGAAAAAAGAGTGCTTCAATTTGTATATTTTAAGATAGGAAAAAAGACGATTTAATTGTGTTTGTTAATTTGCATATTTGTTTTATAACAAAATATAATTTGTTTGTTACAATAATAGAAATGAAATGTGTTTCTTTTATAATCGTCATTATAATATCTGGCTAAAGATAGCGCGGCAATCTCATTCGGGGCTGATTGTGTGCGTGGTTTGACCGAGTGACCTTGAACGTTTCAGACCGTACAACTTGTCAGGTCACTCTGCACAGGTCATTGTTTTTTGGATAATGTTTCTTTCTCTTTTCTCTTAGTATTCTCTTCTTTTTTTTTTGGCATTCATTTTTTTCATGTTTTTATTCACTTCTACATATACCCTCTAATTTTTTCCCCTCCTCCATTTATTTAAATGTATACTAAATTAAATAGTTCTTTATAGTTTTGTACATATTTATGCGTATCGTAGAATATTAATCAAGAAATTTTTTAATAAGAATACTGAAAGCAAGCACAACACGTGTTTTAACTAGAATTCTGTAATATCTTTATGCCAAAACTTGGCCAATTATTTTGAGCGATTTTGGCATGAATTTAGTACAAACAGACAGACAGGTGAAAATTCTGCAGAGTCATTTTATTTATTTTAAATTCGTAAAATAGTCGGGGGTGATACTTCAACATTGTTCTTTTCAACAGTCACTGGAAATTTAAAAGCGGCTCCAGCATAAAGGAAAAATTTTTGTTTGTTTGTTTTGTTTTTAGTTTCTCTAATTGCTGCTATTAGAGAAAATATTCGGATTGTTTGAAATTGAGTGCTTCACCGGAAATGCATGTCTTGAGGATTTCCTGTGTTCGAAATATATTAATAATTGTATCATCTATAGCAACTGAGAAGTACTCAAAAGTAGTAACAACAGCCAAATAAACCTTTCACTCAGATACAATTCTTGCAATACCATTTTCTTCCTGACAGATGCTTGGACATTTTTCGGTCAAACTGGCCTGTTGTTACCTCGGCCTGCAGCTGTTCTAGTAACTGCGATACCACATTGGATCTAAAATCCCGTTGATCTAAATTTAGTTGAAGCGCTAAATTTCTTTTCTTAGATTTCTAAACTTCAGATAAACCAATTATTTTCTTTCTTCATAGGTATTTTCAACGACCTGATTTACCATAATCTAAGTGAATTTGTTGAGTGCAGTACATAGTAAAAAAAATACGTTAATAATAATAAATAAATAAAGCAAAAAGAAAAAGAAAATAAAAAAAACAAACAAGCGGAGAAATCACCCCGAGGTGGGGCACTCCACACATACGTTTAGTTATCACTACTTTCATCAATGACAAGGAGATAATGAGGCTACACTCGTCGCAGACATCTGGGAGGATTATCGGGGAGTGTGCGGCATGAGGATCGATGAACGAATAGGTTCTAATGAGAAGATATTAGTGGAATTTTCTCTAGCGGACTTTTCTGATATCTTTAACGAAAGAGATTGTGGATTGTTGTATAATAGGGAGTATTAACTGTGGTTCCAAGGATTTGGGATTGTTGGGGTTGGGTGCTTTGGAGGTTTAAACGCCTGGTTGAACGTCATAGTCTATAGTCCATATTGGTTTAACAAATGATACATGTTACGTTTTTCTTGAAGCGTAAGGATGTTACCGAAAAACGTGGCTGTTGTTTGAATTTTTAAAATAAACGGGAGGGCCCACATTTTGTTTCTGTGGAATTCATAAATTTATTTAGATTTTGTTTTAATTCCAGTTATTTCTTTTTACCCTCAGAGTGCTTAGCTTCCTTCATTTTCCTCTTTGAGAAGAAAAGATCAACCAAGGAATAAATGATTCTCCTGTCTCTCGGGCAGCATTGTTTTCATCTTGAAGCCAGCTTCTTCTTCTTCATGTTGGGTCTATCATGGCACATTCTAAACGGAAGTACATAGTTATCTGGTTGGCCCAAAATTTCTAATTGTTCTAGTTAATGCAAAATTAATTTTTTGAGTGTTGCTTAATTGTTAAAATTGCTACAGAATCGTTTCGCCTTTGTGCTAGTGTAAAATTTACTTTGATTATAATTTGAGCTAACGTAAGTCTGAGCTGAATTTTACTGCGATCTGTGGATTGAGTAACTTTTTATTTATTTCCTTTTCCAACTTTCCTTCACCCTAATTAAATGCTACCGGCATTTTTTCGAAAACGGCTATAACTATAACGATTTTCTTTGAACTTGGAAAGCTAATTGCGCAGATCTAGCAGTTAACATTTTTATTGGAAATATACTTTTAGGAAAAAAATTGATTTTCGGAATTTCTGGAGAATTACAATTTTCGAAACAAAACAGTCTACGTCAGGTTCAATGTAATCGGAAAGAGAGATAGAGGTTGCGAAGGAAAGAGAAGGATTAAATCTTTATACAAAATGTTACATCTCCTACATAAATATTTTTTAAAGTGGAATTGTATGAAAAACTTTGGAAAAAATGTAATTTGCTAAGTACTATTGCACAATACAGGAAATAATGCCAATGGCATTCTAGCTAAGAGCAGTGCCCCCTGGAAACGCCATAATACTCTCTCGCACTCTTTCCCAGTTGCCAATTAGTGACAGCTGTTTTTAAAGAAAATAAACGAACAATCTAAACAAATAAATAGATATTTATTTATTTATTTATATTTTAAAATTTTCTTTTTATAAAGTTTTTTTTTTTTTTTTTTTACTTGAAGTAGAAAATTTAATAAAAATAAATTTTTAATAATTCTTAGAAACTTTAATTAAATAGTTATACAATATTGTTGCTAAGAATGTAACAAGCATTCATGCGTCAATGTCGCTATAATGGTGAGATCAAGATTATTTTCGTAAACTTTTTCTAACTAATTTGTGCTAATGATTTCTGGTAGATTGCCTTTTATATTTTATATATTTCATAGTTTCCTTGTTATTGATATCCAAAAACATATACATATATATATATATATATATATATATATATAAATATATTGCAACAGTTGAATTATGTAGCAATTATTTAAACAAAAAAAAATCAGTGAACAAAGTTGTACTTTTAATCTCTTGTGAGCAATGTTTTTTTTTCTCATTGGCGATTAAAAGTATTCACAATGTTGCCACATTTAATTAAGCAAATATTAACGTTTGGATAAGTTTGCTGGAATATATTAAATAATGACAATAATTAAAAAATTAAATATCAGAAAACATTATAAAATATTTGAATATTTGAATGCTGGATATAATCTGGGATTTTATACTTGGTAACATGCACGTTTTTGATGTTCCCTAGTGAGTTTCGGATTTTCATACATTGTCAGAGTAAAGTTATTAAATTCGTGCTGAGTGACCTGACTTTAAATTAATTTTTTTCGTTACCACTAACTACACTTGTAACAAAGATATATGAACATCAGAGACTTTTCCGTGGTAGCCTGCTTCATTTTGTGGTCATCAACCGGTTTCGAGCGTTCGCCCATCTTCAGAATGCGTTTGTCGGACAGTGTGTATAAATTGAATTTGCTCTGTGCATATCTGTTATCACACTGTCTGACAAAGGCATCCTGAAGATGGGCGAACGCCCGAAACCGGCTGATGACCACAAAATGAAGCAGGCTACCACGGAAAATGTCTCTGATGTTCTTAGCTCTGCGGAACCAACCACCACAACAAATATGTGAACATTTCATACCCTTTTCTTTCTCTGCGGAATTACAAAAGTACATTTATAGTTTTGGTTAAAATTGAGTTTCAAAAATATATTCAAAAATTCGACGTTTGCAATAATGCCGTTAACTGGTTTAAAGAGAAAGTAAAAATTACATGATGGCAGCAATTAATTTATTATTTTAAATGATTAACATAAAACTTTAACAGAAAGGAAAATAAACAGTGTATAAAAGACCCTTACTTTTTAAACTATTACTACATCACAATCAAACATATGCACATAAATAATTAAGTGATAAAAACAACAATTATTTTATATATATATATATATATATATATATATTATGTATGTCTAATTAACATTGTAACATGTTTTAATTATTATATTGTCATTCATTATAATATTGTAGACATTAATAATTAATAATATAAACGATCTATTGTCTGTAAAGGGCTCGTTCTAATATGAATATTAATATTATTATTGTTATTATTATTATTATTATTATTACAAAAACAATACAAACACTTTCACCTCGAACATTTGCCCTATTTTAATATAATTATCTATGCTCTTGGACTTGCCCTTTATGTTATTCCGACAATGTTCTAGGTAATTCCTTTATCGTTATTGATCACTGGGAATTAAGCGACTAAACTATTGGAGTTGGATTCCCTTAGGTTAGATTCAAGTTATTTGAGATAAGATATTTTATGTAGTTATCTCTTCCAAGATATGACCCCTATTTTAGCGATCATATTTCATGGTTATATTCATATAAATGCGGGTATATTCTTTGTCTGAACATTTAATGGACTCAAAAAAACAAAAAAAACAACAAAAATTACCCCTAAAATTACTGCTGGTAATAAGGAAGTATTGCGATAGAGTAAATTTCAACGGAATTGAGTTTTAACCGGAAATACACGTTTTGCAGAGTCCCCGGAATAAAAATTAATAAATAAATAAAACTTTGTTTGCTCTGTATATTATGTTTGTGATGGAACTGATATTCTTGCAAGCCAGCCAGCTATAAATCGGCTTAAAATTATAAAAAAAAAAAAAAAAATTCCCTGATAAAACTCTGGAACTAATACATCAAAAAGAGATCTTTTTACTTGACAACCGCTTTGCACTTGTAGGGAATAGCGTTGATTACACTGACCGTACGCAGAAAATAATGTCAAGGAAGTGTAGCTCTACCACCGCTCTTCCTGAGGTTACCAGCTCTATGGACTATATATCAGAGAGAGATTTCCGAATTCAGAGTGTCTAATATAAATATACAGACCGTTCTGCAGATGGCTGCTATTAAAAATCGCTAGTGCAGGCTTGTTCTGCAAATATTTTAGAAAATCCGTGCCTGTCGATAAGCAAGCGGGATTAATTTCAGCGGGGAGATAACAGCGATATTAAGTGCACTTAGCAGTAGTAAAAGCAGACCAGAACCAGATGTACTGCTTTACGTTGATTCCATCAATCATCAAGCTTGAAGAAGAGGTACGTGGAAAGAGATGTGAGGTACTATTACAATAAACAGGATCGCAGTGCTTCCCAAAAATAACAGCGTCCTCCCAACCTCCGGGAATCAAATTTTCTGGGGCAAGATGTTTCAAGTAAAAATGAAAGGTTTATATCTGTCAGGTTTAGCATTCCAATCGGTGCAGCATTTATTTTTTTTGAGAAAATTGGGAACAACTGAAAAATCCATTTAGTAGAGTGGGTACTTTCAGGTTTTCCGAATTCGTGTAAAAAAAAAAAAAAATACTGACCTCTGCCCTGGTTAACAGTCAAATGATAACTTCCGGATATTAACTTAGAAGGTTGTCCAAGTTTGTGTTTTTGAATTATGCTAATCCCCCGTCCTGCCAAAAAAAAAAGCACTCAGAAAAAGAGGAGGAAGAGATAAAGAGAGAGAGTGAGCGAAAATCTTTCCCTTAAAATAGTAAGAGTGGGGGGGTAAGTGCTATCTGAGCCGTATTATTACATTGTGTAGAAAAGAGCCACGAATTCCGCAGAACTACATATGATCCTTTTTTTCCGGAAAAATATGACAAATAGAAGTGATATATGTGCTCATTGCAATTTAATAGAAATCGTTTATAGTCGTTTTCGAGGAAATAGCAAAAAATACAAAAACTTATTCTGTAAAGCCCTACTTCCGGTTAATCGATTTTCTTCAAATATGGAATTCTAGTAATAAATCTGATGTATATTAATATTATATAGGTAGTAAAATTATACATTATACTGAAGTGGCAATTTAGACACTAAGTTTGACTTCAACACTAATGTTCCCCTCAGAAATCCCCAAAAATTTAATTTTCTCTGCAAAATTTGTCAAATAAAAGTAAATGATATTTATATACGTAAACAGTATATTTTCTCGATCTTGTCAGTAGATCTTGACAGTATATTTTCTCGTGTTTTAACAGTAGATTTTTCAATTTCTAAAAATAAGTAAAGATAAATGACTTTTTTTCTTTTTATTTTTTTTGATTAGTAAAAAAATTAAATATATATAAATATGATAAAATGGGAGAATTAAAGTCGAATATTATATGGGAGAGATGGTAGAGTAGTGGTGAGGTTCTGCTGTGTGCAGGTGAAAGACCTCATGGAACTGAAATTTGTTTGAATGGTCGTTCAACCCTATATACTGGAGTTGTGTCAGAGAAAGGGACAGAGTGAGTAGGTATCTTTCTCTAGTATATAAGTGTATGTGTGTGCGTGTATAGAGTAGAGAGTGTGGGTAAACAGCAGTGGTACTAGTGGTGGAAACTGCCTGAGCTTCAGTATCCACTACACACCACTAGGGGCGTTGTAGAAATGAGGGGTTTATCGTCTATGTAGTAGTCATCTAGTTGTAGGCTAAACAGAGAGTGAGGGTGTTAGAGAGAGAGAGAGAGAGAGAGTATGGAAGAAGAAAAGATAGTACGAAACTGGAGGCGGGAATGAGAAGTGTATGTATGCCGCCTCCAACGAGCAAAACACAATTGTGCGAAAGAGAAAGAGAAAAGTCTCTCTCTCTCCCTCTCTCTCTTGGATTGTGTGTTTGTAGTAGTTTTAATACATGGACAACTGGGCAGAGTGTGGAAGTTAGTAAAATGTGTATATATTATATAGTGGGGGAAGACATAGAGAAATGGCTTTTTAGAGTTTAGTTGTGAGAGAGTGAGAGAAGAGAAGCACTATATACTACACACAACACCAAGCGGGGGCATCGCCCCTTTGGGGTCAGGGCCCCTCTAACCAGGACACTCACCCCTTTCTGCATTCACTATAACTCTCTTCTTCTTCTTCTATTCTTCATTCCTCTTGATCTTTCTCGCTCTCTTCCTTCCTTCTTCTTCTTCTTCCACCTCTTAATACTTCCACTTATTATCTGCCATTCCCTTTTGTACACCTTGATATTTTTTTTTAGTTAAGAAATTTCGTCATTAATGAAATAAATGATCTGCTTCGTTAAATAAACGTCAAAAAAAAATAATTGAAACTACGAAAGCCTTTTTATAAACTGAAATATATTCAAACAACCAAACCTCCATAATTTAGTCAAATTTCTGCTAATTTTCTTATAAACAAATCTATTGAAAAATTGGTACCTTGAAATTTTATATGAAATCCACAGTAATTTCACTGACTGCAATCCTTACGATTTCACGTGACATAATCAATTTTAACTTGGAATTTTTGTAATATATTTTTCATTGTGACAAATTGTGTATAGACAGAAGGACCGTACAGTATACTGAAATGGTAGTATGCTGAAATGACAGAAGGATGAACAAACATCCCTTCCTATAGGTTATTAAACAGAATAGAATGAAGACGGAGGGGGAAGAAGAAGGCCTGAAGTTTCATTAACAAAGTGGTCCAAAAAGTATCTATGAAGAAATCTTTTAGCTAATTCACGTTAACTTCTCTATCTTATTTGCAATGCCGGTGGAGAGCCGCTTGTTTTATTACTCGACACCGGGGTAAATTCATTGCACCGGTAGGAGGAATCTCGCTCATGGCCAGAACCTCGTCTGCAATAACAGGTGCTATGGAGCCATGTAACTCTGCCTCAGCCAAGCAAAATCCTACAATGGTCACAATTAACCGGTGGCACTTATATGATTCCCTGAGTCTATACTGAATCGGCCAACAGTTCTCACTATAATAAAGCCACTAAAGGCGCTTCTGCAAAGCTTCCCTAATAAATACTTCCGCATGCCTTCGGCTAGTGATATTTCGCCACTAGGTCTCTGATCAAGAGAAAGATACCTTCCCTTGTGATACCCAAACGGAATATTCAGTTTTGTATTTAACATTCATCAACAATTGTTCCATTAAATATAATGTAAATAAATAAAAATTTAATCTATTTACTTCATTATGTATATATATATATGTATATATTTTCTAAAAATCAATATATAAATAAATAAAATAAAGGACTGTCACCCCGCAAGACCAATTAAAATACTTCTTTACGTCCTAAGTTCCCAGATGGACAACACTCACATGATCAAATTTAAAAGAACAACAGTAACCGGGATGTGCAACTTTCCAGACTAGAATACTGAGATTTTCTTGGAATTTTCTGGAAAATGGCTCCAACGATTAATATTTATATTATTATCAGTTAATGACTACGTATAGGCAATACGTGTTTTTGTTTTTCCACCTACGGTTTACTTAAAAATGATTCCAGAAAAAAAATTTCATACATTTTAATTAAACAAATTGGTAAAATTTCCCAAAATAAGCCCTTAACATTGTGTTGTTCGATTTCATGTTAGATCAAATGAGCAAAAGTTTAAAGAAAATTTATCAATTTATAATTGAGGAGTAAGAGAAAGTCGTGTGAGTGTTTCAGACCAGACTTGTTTTTTTTAAATGTATCCGTATTTACTAGCAGGGAATTCTTTTTTCAATACGACAAATTATCTTTTATTTTGTTTTATAAATTTACGTCTATTAAAATTTATGGACATAACTTCGTATTGCAATCGCACGTTGACTACAGCTGTTTAACTACTTTTTTCTTTTTTTTTTTTAGAAAAGTGTTTATAATATAAGCAAGAAATAGGAAAACATAGCAAAATTAACATCAAAAGTAAAGTTAAGAATGCAATTAACATATTGCTAAAATAACGTACGTCAAAATTGTTGAACAATGACATGCAGATGATAATTTGTTTGAGTTTTAATAGTGTCTTTTTCTTTTCTTTTTTGACATGAATTGTTAATGTTTTTAGTAATTAGTGGCTGTTGATATGTAAATAAGAGTAGTTTGAAATATGGTAGAAAGTAAAGGAATAACTCGAATAAAAAAATAAAAAAATGACAGAATAAAAAGAAAAAAAACGTGATGTAGAATAGTTGAAACTCTTGCTTGTTCTAATGATGGATTAGCTAATATGGCTATATTATGTTGCTGTTACCCTTCCGCTTTAGATAGCCGGCTATTTATTCCTTTTCTCCTAGATGTTGGTTGAAGTTAGATACAGCTTACTGGATACTTGGCTGGCCAAGTTGAAGCAATTCGCCAATACATTGCCGTATTCTTGGCAGAAGAGGTATTGCTTGAACTATTGCAACTATTGCTTGAAGAGGTATAGTTGAAGTGCGCTTGGAGGCCCGATAATAGAGCTTGCTGCGGCCGGTATTGAAACTATTGAATCCAGCTTTAATGTGGCGAGCTTGCTGGCTTGATACAATTTTAACAACTGTACAGTTAGTAAAAATTCTACAGTAATAAATTTGTCGTTCATAACGTTACACTTCCAGATTAAAAATTACTTTCACTTACTCCTAGTAAAAGGAAGTATTGTAACCGCGTCAAATTTTCGATATTGAGTTTTCACCAGAAATATCCGTTTTGAGGTCCCCTGAGTCCAAAAAATTGGTTTTTAGCAAATGGTGTGTGTGTGTATATGTGAATAGCATAGCTCAAAAACGAAAAACTGTTGAAAATTGAAACTTGATATTCCGTTTAGGTATCACCATGGCATCTGATAGTGGGTCATCTGTCAAAATTCCTCAACCGGATGTTCCACTTTACTTGTTTTTTTTTTTTTAATTTTTGCGTTTTTGTCAAAAATGGCTCCGACGATTTTCTTCAAACTTGGTATATCAACTACGCATACAAACAGCTACAACTTTTATTTGAAATGTTTCTCTGGGAATATTCATTTGAGGGCACTTTTAGGGGAGGGGGTGTGGTGTTTTGTTTTTCCTTGAAGTGCTTTTATAATTGATTATACAATTCTATCATCCAAACAAAATTAATCAGAAATAAATAAATGGGCAAAATTCTGAGTTCAAAATGCGCTTTTACTGGATAGTTTTTTCAGTTTTCGCCGAATATCATTAAATTTGGTACACAAACTATAAAATTTGTCAATTATAATTTTGTGAACTGGAGTAAGAGAAAGTTTGTGTTTCACACCAGATTTTTTTTTTATATTAAGTTTTCATAAATAGTTAATAATTGAATATAAGCTTTATTATGATCACCCTAAAAGAAACAAGTTTGAAGAAAATCGTTGGAGCCATTTTTGAGAAAATTGCAAAAAAGTAAAAAAACCTACAAGTAAAGTGGTACTTCCGGTTGAGGAATTTTGACAAGTGACCCACTATCAGATGCCATGGTGATACCTAGACGGAATATCAAGTTTCAACTTCCTACGGTTTTTCGTTTTTGAGCTATGCTGTTCACATACATTCACACAGACACACCAGACCATTTGCTAAAAACCACCTTTTTGGACTCAGGGGACCTCAAAACGGATATTTCCGGTGAAAACTCGATATCGAAAATTTGACACGATTACAGTACTTCCTCTTACTAGGAGTAAGAGAAAGTAAAAATGGGATATTTTATTGTGCTACTTTTTATTTAAAGTATTGTCCTGGAAACTGCTGAATAATTGACTGAAGTTTTCGTTATCGTTAGTGTTTTTTTATTGCAAATTGAGTTATGTTGGTCGAAATATTTTTAGGTCACACTGTATAATAGCCACCATTTTTTCATTGTGTGAGGTTGTAAGGTCATAACAGCTCCTTTTTCCTTAAAAGAAAAGAAAAGGCGAAAACATAAAAAAAAATATATATATATATATGAAACACTCACAAGACTATATATGTAGGATGTTATGTCATCTGGACAGACATGTCCTTCTTTTCTCTACCCAAATTGAAAACCTAGCAAATAGGTTATCTGGGAAATGGAAGAAAAACAATTAGGACCCTAATACAAATATGATCTGTCATCTACGTATATAATATATACAGTCTTAAACATGAAAATAAATGGAATGTTTAAAAAAAGAAGAAAATGTGTGAAACATTCACATGGCTGCAATTTATAGTTTATAAATAATAAATTGTCTCCAAACTTGGAATTTTTACTGAATATTTAGTTGAACTAAATTCCACTTGATGGCAGGGCTGTCTGTACATAAGACATTCTATATTGTGGACATTCTATTTTTCTTTTAATTTCTCATAATGCTGACTTTCTCACAGTTCACATAGTGTTTGTTTCTCAGATTTAAGAAATTTGAATATCCTACCTGAAATATGTAGGTATACTTTTTGCGGTCCTCTGAGTAAGTAAAACAAAAGAATTGTTATAGGATGATGTTGTGGGCTGTGGCTATGTGTTCTGTCTGTGCAGCGTAATTAACATATGAATAAAATCTCATGTGATACATTCACACCCACTTGTCCTCTTACTACAGCTGATACAAGTATAAAAAGACAATTTTTTGTTGTTTAAAGTTTGATATTATTATTTAATCCTAGCATAATACGGATTATGGCGATGAGGGTACACATATCTTACCCAAGGCAATAGTCGAAATGACTATTACATTGTAGTCCAAAAGAGAATGCCAAGAACATAGTGACAGAAAACTTACGTAACATGTCATTATTTTCAAGTTCAAAGTTTTCTCAGAACCTTCTAAAAATCAATTTTCCCAAAAAAATGCTTCAAATAAAAGTGATTGGTTTATATCTGCGCAAGTAGCATTTCAAGTTAAAAGAAAATCTTTGTAGCGTTTTCCACAAAAACAGTCCAAAAAAACTATAAAAAAAAACTTTTTAAAGAAATCGGTCTTTCAGTTTATCCATTCCTTCAATTTTGGTATTCTAGCAAGATACATTGAGGTACCTTTATATAAGTGAAAGAACCGTACACTGTACTGAAATGGTACTTTTGACAAAAGTTTTTACGTAGTTACTTTCCAAGAAACTATTCCTAGTAAAACGCTTCAAATAAACTTGATTGGCATTTATGCGGAAAAGATTGTTGAAATGTCGTAGTATACGAAGTTTAAAGAAAATAAATGGAACCGTTTTCGAGAAAACTGCGAAAAATTAAAAAAAAAAAATCATTAAAGGCGTACTTTAGGTTATTGGATTTTGAGCTAAATCTTATTGTAAAATGCGATTATACTACCTAAATGGAATAATCCAGTGCGGCTATACCACCTAAATGGAATAATCCAGTGCGGCTATACCACCTAAACGGAATAATCCAGTGCGGCTATACTCCCTAAATGGAATAATCCAGTGGTCCTCAAAATATATATTTCCGGTGAAAACTCAATTTCGAAGATTTGACACGATCGTAATAATTTCCACTTTCTTTTTAGCACGAATATTTTAGCTAGTGGGGAGGGACCAAATCCTAGGCTATCCAAAGCCCCACTATATTCCTATTACCAGGAATAAGAGAAAGTATTAAAAAAAAAAAATCACAGAAATAAAGAATTATACACATTTTTCGAAAAAAGTTTACCAACGAATTTCTTTTAACTTTTACTATATTCTTCATAATTTTTACTTTCTCTTACTCCTAATTAGAGGAAGTATTGTAAACGTGTCAAATTTTCGATATCAAGTTTTTACCGGAAATATCCGTTTTGAGGTAGCCTGGGTCAAAAAAAGTGGTTTTTAGAAAATGGTCTGTGTGTATGTGTGGGTGGGTGTGTATGTAGTACGAATGTGAACAGCATAGCTCAAAAACAAAACATCGTAGAAAGTTCAAACTTCATATTCCGTTTAGGTATCACCATGTAGGTTATTCTGTCAAAATTCCTCACCCGGAAGTATCACTTTAGTAAATAGTTTTTTTTTTTTTTACTTTTTCCGATTTTCTCAAAAATGGTTCATACGATTTACTTGAAACTTGGTACATAAATGCACATACAATGAGCTACAATTTATATTTGAAACATTTTTCCAGGAAAATTCATTTAAGGGCACTTTTTGGGGAGCGATGGGGCTATAGCTTATTACACAATTCTATCATCTAAATATTATTAATTAGAATTGAATATGTTGTTGAAATTCCGAGTTTGAAAAAATCGGATGACCGGAAGTGCGTTCTTACTAGAAAATATTTTTCACTTTTCTGCTATTTTCTCCAAAACGACTCGCAACAATTTTTTTCAAAATAAGTATGTGGACTACACATTTAAAGAGCTACATATTTTATTTGAAACATTTCTCCTGGTAATGTCATTTAAGGGGATTCTTGGGGGAGGGGTGGGGTTATTGTTTTTCTCTAAAGTGCTATCACAGTTGATTATACAATTCTACCATTTAAACAAAATTCATTGGAAATAAATAGACTGCCAAAATTCCGAGTTTCAAAAAAATTAGTAAACCGAAAGTGCGTTTTTACTGAACAGTTTTTCCAGTTTTCGATGAACTCCGACGAATTTCATTAAATTTGGTAAACTAACTATAAAATTTGTCAATTATAATTTTGAAAACTTTTAATTTCTTTGAACTTTTACTTTATACTTGATAATTTTTTTTTTACTTTATTTAAGATCTATCATCTATTCTTTGGTTACAATATTCTGATAATATTGTTTTTATGTATGTTCTGGAGAAATTAGCTGAACTTACGAAGTTTTTTTATTAAACGCTAACATTTTTATATTTAATTTGTTAATTGAATTTCAAAAATTAGTGATTGAGATAGTCCGTCGATGTGTATTTCGTTTTCTAATTTGTTAAAGTTTTTTTATTAAATATTTGTTATATAATAAACGATATTGATAGACTTAATTAAATATATAAATATATATATATAAGGAAATTTACTTATTTTTCTTTAAACTTAAAAGAAGTTTTATCAGTTTTCTTCTCTTTTATTAACACAGTTCTAAAAATATAAATACACTGAGGGGTAGTTTATTTTCATTTTTCCTCTTTCTACTAAGAGATGGAGATTTTTCTCTTGAATGATTTTAACGTTAGACGATGAAGAGAGAGAAAATCGAGTGAGATGGATAGAGTGGAGCAGAAAAAAAAAAAAAAAAATAGAATGGAAAAGGGCTTTACCATGTTGTTGGAAATATCGGTCAAGGTTATGACCTACACTTTTGTGTGTGTTGTGTGTGTGTGTGTGTGTGTGTATATGTGTGGGTGAAGAGCGTGTGATATGGAGTATAAATATATATATTGTACAGAGTGAATAAGAGAAAATCTTTTTACTGGAAGAGAAAAACCACCCTAAAAATATAACCAGCACACCTAGCTTGTTGCTCAGGTGCTGCTGTAGTTGTGGAGAAAGCCAAACACTACTCTATGCCATCTTCTCTATCCTCCGCAATACCAAGTAACCAAGTAAAATAAAAATAAAAATGTAAGAAACGTTTCCTCCCCAGGATACTATAATGGTAACTTGTTCGTTATTCGTATAGTAAATGTTTTCGTTTTTATCCTTGGTATTAGTTTTCATTAATAATATTTCTTTTTCTTTTTAGTATCGATATTATTACTAATTAGCAAAATTTATAGATAATTATTTTATGTTTTATTGCACTTTACTTTCTCTTACTCCTAGTAAAGAGGAAGTATTGTAATCGTGTCAAATTTTCGATATCGAGTTACCGGAAATATCCGTTTTGAGGTTCCCTGAGTCCAAAAAAGTGGTGTGCTCTGTGTGTGTATGTCGCTATGTATGAGAACAGCATAGCTCAAAAACGAAAAACCTTAGAAAATTGAAACTTGGTATTCCGTTTAGATTTTTCGCGATTTTTCTCAAAAATGGCTCCGACGATTTTCTTGAAACTTCCTATATAAACTAAACATACAAAGATCTACAACTTTTATTTAAAACATTTCTCTCGGAAAATTCATTTAGGGCACTTTTGGAGGAGGGGTGGGGTTATGTTTTTCTCTAAAGTGCTATCATAGTTGAATATACCATTCTATCATCCAAACAAACTTAATTAGAAATAAATAGATGGCCAAAATTCCGTGTTTCAAGAAAATTAGTAAACCAGAAGTGCGCTTTTACTGATAAGTTTTTTAAGTTTTCGACGAATTTCATTAAATTTGGTGCACTAGCTATAAAATTTGTCAATTATAATTTTGAGAACTGGAGTAGGAGAAAGTTGTGTGAGTGTTTCACAGCAGATTTTATTACTTTATTTTACTACTATAAATGGAAGTATTCCGATCCTGGCAATCTTTTCGAAATTATATTTTCTCAGGGAAATGTATATTTTGATACGTCCCGGTGTAAGAAAGAATATTTTTAGCTAAAGACCAGCGTGTATATGTGCGATTGTGTGAACAAAATATTTCAAAATAGAAAATATCGGTAGAAATGGAAATTTTATATCCCGTTTAGTTACATCAGGTGGATCCGATACTTATCTTCGGTCTAAATCCAAAGTGCCGAAAGTGTGACTTTACTTCGTTTTTTTTTACCTACTTTAAAGAACATCATTGGAGCAATTTTTGAGAAAAGTACAAAATACCTGAAAAATACGTTCAGTATAATGGTATAGTGTACTTAGTTGAGAAATTTTGATAGATAAATTACTGTCGGATCTTATGCTGACTGTAAAACCGAAAGTCAAATTTAAACTTCCTGCGATGACCGTTTTTTAGCTAAGTTCTATATATATATATATATGTATGTATGTATAGAATATATTTTCTAAAAGCCCCTGTTTCAGATTCAGGACTTCCGTTTATTTCCGGTCAAAACTGGATATTGAAAATTTGATACGATCACAATACTTCCTCCTACAAGTACAAGTAAGAGGAAGTACCAAAATTTGGTGTGAAATACTCACACGACTTTCTCATACTGCGATTTACATATCTAAACTTTATATATATATATATATATATATAAAGACTTTTCTGCGATAAGCACATTACTTCCACCTCAAAAACTCCCTTAAATAAATTTGGTTAAAAAACTAACGAGTTTAATGAAATTCGTTGGTACCATTATGAAGAAAGTTGCAAAAAACTGAAAAAAAAAAAAAAATCTGGTGTGAAACACTCACACAACTTTCTCTTACTCCAGTTCTCAAAATTATAATTGACAAATTTTATAGTTTGTGTATCAAATTTAATGAAATTGTCGAAAACTGAAAAAACTGTTCAGTAAAAGCGTACTTCCGGTTTACTAATTTTCTTGAAACACGGAATTATGGCCATCTATTTATTTCTAATTAATTTTCTTTGGATGATAGAATTGTATATTCAACTATGATAGCACTTTAGAGAAAAACATAACCCCACCCCTCCTCCAAAAGTGCCCTAAATGAATTTTCCGAGAGAAATGTTTTAAATAAAAGTTGTAGATCTTTGTATGTTTAGTTTATATAGGAATCTCAAGAAAATTGTCGGAGTTATTTTTGAGAAAATCGTGAAAAAGTGAAAAAAATCATTTAGTACAGTGTTAAAGTAAACACACTTCCGTTATCAGATTTTCTTGAAACTCGCAATTTCAACAACATATTCAATTCTAATTAATATTATTTAGATGGTAGAATTGTTTAATAAACTGAAATAGCACTTTAGATGAAAACTTAACCCCACCCTTTCTCATACCTGTCCTTAAATGAATTTTCCCAGAGAAACATTTCAAATAAAAGTTGTAGCTCTTGTATGTGTAGTTGATATACCAAGTTTTAAGAAAATCGTCGGAGCTATTTTTGAGATAAACGCAAAAAAGTAAAAAAACAAAAAAAAAACAAGTAAAGTGGTACTTCCGGTTGAGGAATTTTGACAGATGACGCACTGTCAGATCCCATGGTGATTTTTAAACGGAATATCATGTTTCAACTCTCTACGGTTTTTCGTTTTTGAGCTATGCTGTTCATACACACACAACACAGACACACACACAGACCATTTGCTAAAAACCACTTTTTGGACTCAGGGGACCTCAGAACGGATATTTCCGGTGAATACTCGATATCGAAAATTTGACCCGATTACAATAGAGTAACAGGAAGTAAAAAACAAAAAAATTAGTAAAGTTTCACTTCCGGTGAATCAATTTTGTTCAAACTTGGAATTTTTGTATCATATTTCATTGTAATTAATATTATGTAGTTGAACACAACGATACAATAAACTGAAAATAACACTTCAAAGGAAAACTTAACCCCACCACTCACTTACAAAACACCACTTAAATCAATTTTCCTGGAAAAATGCTTCAAATAAAAGTTGTAGCACTTTGTATGTATGTGAAGTTAATATTCCAAGTTTGAAGAAAATTGTTGGAGCCATTTTTGAGAAAAACGCAAAAATCTGAAAAATCCAATCAGTAAAAAACCCAATTCTTAAAAACCCAGTTTTTCGAACTTGGAGGACCTCAAAACCTGGTACATCCGGTGAAACTTTGACACGATCGCAATGCCTCCTCTTACCACAAGGAATAAGAGGAAGTAAAAAAAATTAGGTGTTTGACACTTTGGTGAGTAAATTTTAGTTCGAAAAGTCTGGGTTTACATTTCCTTTCTCCACCTGCGAATAAACCACGCCGTCTAGTAGGTCTTACCGTTTGATAGGATTGCGCCAAAAGTTTAGTTAGTAAAATATTTTGCTAGGTACTCGTGATTTTACTTGAAAGTATCTGATGTGACTTGAAATCTGACTCAACTGCCCTAGCATAAATATAAAGTTAGTAACTTTCCAGTTAGATATTACTTGACGTGATTACATTGTAGTCCAGAAGACATCGCCAGTAACAATGACAAACCCAAAATTACATTTGAAATTTATCGTGGCAGAATTATTTTTCCAGCAATCTGTTTCAAGTAAAAATTAGGTTTATATGTGTGTTTGTAGTTTAAAGAAGGTAGTTTTCGAGAGAATTTTCAAGATCTAGATAGATACCTGTAAAGACCTACTTCCGGTTATTTGATTTTCGTCAAACTTAGAATTCTTGCATGGCTTTATAATATATACCTTAGTTGTTGTGGTGGTTGCTCTGTTAGTGGTTGTGGTGCTCTGTTCAGTGTGTAAACTGAATTTGCACTGTGCGAGTCTGTGTTGTCACACTGTCTTAAAAACGCATCCTGAAGATGGGCAAACGCCCGAAACCAGTCGATGACCACAAAATGAAGCCGGTGTAATGTAATGGTGTGATGATGTGTATTTGTAGTAGCACGAGCGGTATTGTAGTAAAAGGGGCTTGTAAGTTTGCAAGTTTAAAAGAGAATGAAGTATTAGCAATAATCAAGAAATCACCACTGTTATTATTATTATTCGCAGAAGGGGAGGGCAAACCCTACGCTATCCAAAGCCTCCCAGGGCCCATATAGCTACCCCTAAAATCACCACTGTTAACAATTAATATATTCTGTTAAAATAATAACTACAACTTATTTGATATTATAAACTTATTTAATTAATTGTGAAACTGGCACAGATATTTAGAGAGCGATTCCTGAAGTAGTGTTCCGATGTTTCCACCTTGATATTTAGAACGAGTCTGTTCTGGCTTTGGAAGCAGAATTGCGACTGTCCTGTTTGAAGGCAGAAGTCTGACTGTTCTTGCTGGTAGGTAGAGTACAGTTCCTGTCCGAAGGGATGGTCTCTAACAAAGCAGTTGGCCAAGTCGCATTGTATTAAATTTTGTGCCTTTGTTTTCCTACTAGCAATGACCCCAATTTACAGTACCTGACACTAAAATACAATATTTTTGAAGTTAAATTCACAGCACTAAAATATTAACAAAAATACAATTTTGGATACTATAAAATATTCTAAACTTTAAACTATTATTTTTCAATTTCGTCCTTCCACTACACAGGCTACCACGGAAAATGTCTCTGATATATACCTTAAAATTATATAGGTGGTCGGATGATACATTACATTGAATTGATGTCCCCCTCCCCGAATTGCCCACAAAAAACAATTTTCTCCTGGACATATGTTTCAAATAAAAGAGAAAGTTTTTTTAAATGTAGATAGACTTTGAAGGAAATCGTTGGAGGCGTTTTCGAGAAAATTTCAATAAACTGAAAAAAAAACAAATATATTCAGTTGCCGTTTTGGTTGATGGATTTTGGCCAGAACCTTTCCGCTTGAGAATGCTACACGGAATACCAAATTAAGTATTTGGTATCGCTTCCTGTGACGCACAGATCATTCGCCGAAAAAATATTTTTTACTCCTATTCAGGTGATCGGAAAACAGATTGTATTTGCTGTTGAAAACTCAATTATGAAAATGTGTCAAGGTCGTAAAGATGCTTACTGCTTACAGCAGTAAGAGAAAGTAAAAATTACTTGGCACTTATACTTTAATTCAGTAACTAACTTCGTTGTTTCCTTAAAAATGATATTTCTAGTCTAGGGAGGGGTAGTGGAGACCTCCCCCTTCTTCATCATTACGTATTTATTCAGTCAATTAGTTTTAATATCACAAAATTTATGGCCTACTAATTTTCTGTGAACATTTTTTTTTTCTAATAATGTGTAATAAAATTTAATGTGATTGAAACTAAAATGGGTCACAATCAATAATAATTCTATTATTAGAAATTGTTTTTTATTTATGATTAACCACTTTAATTATAGAAAACTCAATTTAAATATGAAAACAATATACTAATTACAGTGAAACGAATTTTATATAATTACAATTTATTGATAATATTAATTTATTAAGTAGATTATCCTACAGATATTTGCTAAATAATCTATATTTGCTAAATTTATATAGCACTTACCGCAAGTGTTATTTTTAGGTTGGTTTATTTATGGTTTATTTTTCTTTTTTCCATTTTATTATAGCTTTGATACTTAAAACGAATAGATTTGACGTCATTGTTGAACTTTCAATAGTGGGCAGTATTTGCCTCTATAATACCCCAGTGACTTAGTTAATAGTAATCCATCGCTTTATAGGATTTTTTTTTTTTTTACATTTTATTAATAATTATCACTGTTATAGCGGCCATTTTAATTTTCTATTTTACTCACTATAAATACAGTTTTTAATTAAAGCTACTTTGTTTTCAATTAAAGTAAAGTAGGTCAGTCTGCTATAAACAAAATTTAATACTATTGATTAAAAGGTCTATGATACTGTATCTTGCTCAGTGATTACCAGCTACTCAGTAACACCTGAATAGATTGATAAAATTTGTTGTCTATATTAAATTCCGTTTTTAGTGGGTAGTATTTTTTTTTGTTTCTCTTATTTATATTGTGATCAGGGGCGGGTGTTGGTGTGGTGGTTATGAGCATGGACTTGTAAGTGGGAGGACCCCAGTTCGAGTCCCCGCGTATAACTGCTAAATTTTATATTGGTAGGAAAAATGTTAAGAGTAAAGTAGGTGCTTCCGCCCCCGTCCACGACACCAAATTTGGTAGTTGGACGTTAAGCCCGCCTGAAAAAATAGGCGTTACTTTACTTTCTTTTTTTAATTTTTATATTGAGATCATTTTAAAAAATTTTCATCACATGTGTTTTCATTGAGGTTCTGAGTGTGACCCCTCTAAGTGCCCGCCAATACCCTTATCAACCAGGGAAGGTCGACATAGGCCGTGCTGGATGATCTTAACAGGCTACTATCTAGAACATAAAGAGATTGCGGTAGCTACCTTTCTAGACGTAGAGGGTGCATTCAATAATATCTCGCGCACCTCGGTCACCAAGTCTCTCCAAAGAAGGGAAGTATCAGCTGCGTTATGTGGCTGGGTCTGGGTTAAGCAACAGAATTAACATTTCCACAATCGGCCAGACTAATTTTAAGGTGAACGAGGGAGGGTATTGTCTCCCCTGATGTGGACAATCGTCATTGAGACCTCCTACACGATTTATCTGCGATTGGCTGATTGTCTGGGCTACGCAGTTGATTTGGCGATTGTAGTAAGTGGGAAACACCCAGTACAATCTCAGAGCGAGTGTAAGCAGCTCTTAACATGGTCAGGAACTGGTGCAAGGAGGAGGACTTGTTCATAAATCGCCACAACTCTGTGCCAGTTCCTTTCAAGTTACGCCACAAGTTGGAAGGCCTTAGACCATCTTTACTTGGGCCCATCACGATTCCATTTGCGCTGGTTCCGACTTTCTCTTACTCCAGTTAATACAATTTAATCAAGAAGTTTTCTTTCAAACTGCAACGTTATAATGCAACGTTTAGTTGAGCTAGCTATAACAATGGTGTTAGAGATTTTATTTGAATAACTGAACGGCCTTATGTGGAGCGCTCTATATCAAAACCAACAATGCTTGCACAAATTGACCACATCCTATAACATACACCTGTAGATAATCATTTTTATTTTATATAATGTATGCTTTATTTTTTATATAGTAGCAACCAAAATTTACCTTCATATATTTCTATTTATTTTTTATATTATGGATTACATTTTATATATTGCACCCTCTTATTTTTCAAATATAATAAATATAATAATGTATATAATGTGAACATTCAATTAATCAAAATACCAAAATATGTTATCTATTCATTGACCAACTATCACCTGTAGACACCGACAACATAACTTAAGTGTGACATGTAGAGTAGAATGCACTTAGATGTTACAGTCTATGTGTGAAACTTATTTTCAATAATGGTTTTCTACAATCTATACTAACAAATCTAAATATGGAAATCGCGAAAATATACATATTAGGTAAATCTATCTTTTCACTTTACAGTCTTAGCATAAGATAGTAACTTAATTATTTCTCTGTAATTTTTTCCATTGTAAAATAATCGTTGTGTTTTTGCATGTAGCCCTGAGGAAGGAAATATATATTTCCGAAATGTTGACAAGGATGTAAAGTTTTTTTCATTTTACGCTGACCAATCACCAAAAAAAAAAGGAAAAGTAAAACAATATTGTAGTGTTTGATTCTAAAAATATTAACACTAATAAATATGAATATAAAATCCTATAATAGAAGATTTAATTAATAATAAAAGATAATAATATAATTATTCATTAAATAGAAATAATAATAATATTAGATAAGGGATTTTGAGAGCTTTGTATAAAAAGAGGATCCTGTAGGAGTGAAATGAGAAATGCGGGACAGTTGAGTTAGGCTTTGTTGTGTGAGGGAGTGTGTGCGGCAGAGTTAGTGTGAGAAAGAGTTAGGTTAGAATAACTAGCGAGCGGCAGTGAGGTAGTGCGGGCGATGGTGGGGCGGGGTGGTTGAGGTAGTTTCAAGGTCAAGGGCAGTGTCGCCAGTTTCAAGGGGAGGTTTTGCGCTGTGTTACTGCTGCTGTTGCTGTTACTTGCTGGTGGTGGTTGTTCTGGATTGGTGGCGTTAGTGTATTGCTGTGTGTTGGTGGAAGAACAAAGTGGGGGTACTGTTCTCTTCCCCCCCTTTTTCACCCTCAACCACTCGCTCTGTTGCTTCACTCACTCCACAAACTCTCACCCTCTCTCATTCTACCGCCTACAGACATATTGACCTCACCCCCTCCACCAGTTCTACCAACAACATTGAAGGGGAGTTGCCATGACTACTGTACTTGGCAAGGTGAACGACCTTGTTCCCCATAATACAAGTACCTACGAGCCAGCTCTACTTACTGGATGTAGGGTTGGTTTAGTTTAGGGTAGAGTGGAATATCGACCCTTTGCTTCCTCATCCCCACCCCCCCACTATATACATAATATTATATTCTCTCTCTCTTTCTCTCTGTGCTCTTTTACCAAACCTCTCTCCGGATATATATATATATATAAAACAATACACTGAGAAGTGGGGATGAACACATACTTGTACAAAATTACCGTATACTTGAATGGAAATAGTAGAGTGTTGGTAGGTGATACAGTGAGTTCGAGCAAGGGGGGGGGGAATTATCTAGTCTATTTCAGAGCTCACTAATACTAGCGCACACAGTCTTATACACAAATTCCACCCCTAAACAATATTATTATTATTGTTATTAAACAATAAATTTTCCCTTAATATATAGAAATAATATATAAGAAGAACTTCTTTATAGCAAAATTTTATTAAACTATCATTTATTATCAAATGCTAGTAATAATCTTAGACGTTAATTTCGAAGATTATTCTTCAAAATGATCCTACAATTTGGGAAAATTAATTTTTTGTTTATTTTCATAATAGTCGCCTGTTGATTCTGCTTAAAAAGAAGCAAATCTTCCTTTTCACTTTATACACATCAGACATACATATTTCCTAGATATTGAACAATTGATATAAGCCGCCACAAAACGGTAAAAAACTCTTTGAAGAATTATTATTGCACATATACAGTATTTCTTTGCATTAATTAGATTATTGATCCCTCAATATGATTTATAGAAATGGAACAAGTCCTGTCAAGAAAGAACCTTAATAAGCAGGCGCTACACTAAAATTAATGGAGATGTCAATATGTCATTTTATAGAGATTGGCTACAAAGCCAAAATTACTGTGACCTTGTTGGATCTATTATGTAGTCATCTTCTGAATAAAAGGCCACAGATGATACCAATGAAACGGACGCAAACCATTTGATGTTCCAGTAAATGGACACTTTTCATTATTTTGGCTCTATATTAAAAATAAGTGGATAATTTACGATGGAAAGTGAAACGTAAACTAACCCAGTCAAAATGATTATTTGTGAAAAGTTTCAGAAATATTATTTATTCTTAAATTGCCCATACTTTGATGTAGACATTAAATAGCGCTCAAGATTTACTTTCCACAGAAATAGATTTCTGGAGAAGATCTGCACAAACATCCAAACGTAGAAAAAGTAGGAAATAAAATTTAAAAAAATGAAAATTATCTATACTGAAATCTTTACAGGCTAACAAACCATCTCCATATAGAAATAGTAGAATTTTACAATTTGGTGGCATTTGAATATCCGCAGAACTATTCGTCAAGAAAAAAATTCTTCTATCACTAATATATAGTGTAATTAATAGTGGACTTAACGGATCACCCTGAAGCACAGCCACAGTGGTGCCAATGAATTTAGAATATTCGGATTCATTTCTAGCTCCTTAGATCTACAAAATTTTTATAAAATTCTGTAGTGTCTGAATTCATTCTCTCTCTGAATCCGTTCATTTCTCCTTTAAATGATCAGAGGATCATGAATAAAGATGAATTTAATTGTGTTATTTAGATTCTAAATATAATAATAATAATACTTTAAAATAGTTTGTAACAAATAATTGTAAAAAAGAAAAAAAGTGTATTCTACGGCAATAGCCAACCGTCTGTCGGGGGTTGATGTGTGAAATTCCATAATTAAATTGTACCTTAATTGCCAGGCTTGTCTTGTACAATTAAGAATCCCAATGTTCGCTATTAAGGAGTAATAATATCAACTGGGAACTAGACAATTTACTTTATGTTGGTTGCGACAAATTGTCTTAAGTCTAATATTTAAATGCAATATGTAATTCTTTGTATTAGGTATTTATTATTTTTTTTCAATGCAATAAAACTTAACTAAAGGACATGCTTTTATACAAAAAAATGAAGAAATAAGTAAGTAACAAATGAAAAATTAAGTGAAGAAATGATGAGAAAGTGGAATGTTCTGGTGTTTTGTGAAAGAAAGACAGCTTAAAGGGAACGATGATGCATGAAGGATAGAACATGGGAAACCTTGTTCTGGGATAGGATCAAAAGAAAGAAGGAAGGAAAAGGGGAAGGCCAGAAGGCTCAATGAAAAGTTTATAGAGGATATATATGTGGTCACAGTGGAGGATTTAGCCGACCGAGAAAACTGGAGGAGAATTATTAAAAGAAGAATTTGTCTGAAGGAAACTTGAAAATTGAGAATTAAGAGGAAGAGAAAAAAATGGGGATTTGTTATTGTAAATCTAAATCCAATAACTGTACACACAAACTACATCTCTGCAAAGTTTTCTGCCTGGTAGTGAGTCTTCTGGGCCGTCAGCGTAAGTCTTGATCATGCACTTATTTAGGTTCATTTGAAGATTTTCTTTTTGTACTTACAATTTTTTTTTTAATCACTAAAACTGATTTTAATTTTGGATCTTTATGTAAGTTGCAGTTTAATAAGCTTTCCTGTAATATGCCATCTTAATCCATACTGCGATGATTTGAATATCGCACGTCTTATATTAAAGCTTGATATGGTGGAATAGGAATAGTAAAATTTTCACTATTAGTTTTCAGACCTATTGCAGTTTTATGATTGTCTTACTATAGATGCAAGGCAGACTAAATAATTGTAATAGTGGGGAGGAAGAGATCGAATAGGGGGGGTTTTTTAGTATGACCGCAACAAATGAATTGATACTCAGCCTATTTGGTCAGAAACAAGTAAATGTGTAGTACAAATTTTGAATTTAAAAAAATCTGATGTGAAACACTCACACGACTGACTGTAATTTACACAGTTATAACTGACAAACTTTCTTCAAACTTCTGATTCACTTAATAGATGTTTAGTTATCTTTAATGTTATATCGATGGGAGAAATCGATACTTATTAAAAAGTATTTTTTTTGAAGAAAGCATAATCTTATCTATATTGAAAACTCCCTTAAAGGAAGTTTCTCGGAAAAAATTGATGTTTTTATGGAAAAATCGAAAAATAACTGAAAAATAAAAATACGCACTTCCGGCCAACCGAAATTTTTCCAACTCAGAATTTTTGGCAACTTAATATTAAATGACGGAATCGTATAATTAACTAAATTATCATTTTATAGGAAGACATATTCCCCAAATCCCCTCCTCCAAATCCCCTAAAGCCACCTTAAATGAATTTTCCCAGAGAAATGTTTTAAATAAAAGTAGCTCTCAATATGCCAAGTTTAAAGAAAATCTTTGGAGCCATTTTCAAGTAAATCACAAAAAAGTGAAAAATCCATTTAGTAAAGTGGTATTTCCGGTTGAGGAATTTTGACAGATTATTCACTGTCGAATCCCATGGTGTTACCTAAATGGAATATCAATTTTGAACTTTCTACGATTTTTTTTGTTTTTTTTGGAGTTCACATACACACCATTTTCTAGAAAACTTGTGTTTCCGGTGTGAAAACTCGATATCGGAAATTTGATACGATTACAATACTTCTTCCTCTTACCAGGATTAAAAAAAAAGAGAAATTGGTCTGGATGTTTCCTGTTATTACGGAAATTTTCGTTACGGATTAATTAATTTTCTAATTAAAATAAAAAAAAAGTCAGACATGAAACACTTATTATTTGTTTCCCGAATTCATATAATAATCGAATTTTTGCTACCGCCGGGTGATCATATTTTTATTTTCTCTTACACCTAATAGAAGCAAGTATTGGATTGGAATGTCGAAATCGATTATCAAATTTTCAAAATTAAGTTTTCACCGGAAAACTTTTGTTTTGATATCTCCTGAGTTCGAAAAAACTGTTTTTAGCTCATATGTACGTACAAAAATATTTCTGCGAAAGCGTAGGATACTCAAAAACTTGATATTCCGTTTAATTACCACTTCCACAATTTTCAGGAAGTTTCGTTCAAAACCCAGCAACTTTACAGGAATGATTATTTTTTTTTTTCAGTTTTCTCGCAAAAAGTCTCTAACGATTTTCTTAAACTTCTTATACTATCTGCACTAATGAATCCCTACCACTTTTATTCGAAACAATTACCCAGGAAAATTGATATTTTTTGGGAGGTTCTGGGGGGAGGAGACGTAACGTTAATCTTTCCACTAAAGTACCACTTCAATATAATATATTATATTTCTATCCAGCTATATAATATTGCTATACATTGGAAGCATTGCTAGAATTTCAAATTTGATAAAAATCGATTAACGGGAAGTGTGAATTTACAAAGTTGGTTCTTGAGTTTTCTAAAATTTTCTCGAAAATAAGTATAATGTTTTTCATTAAACTTGAAATACTGTTTAATTCAATTCTACGTTTATTTTGGAAAAACTTTTAATTCACCCTAACTGCAACACATTACTGCCTTGCGGGTAGAATATAGCTATCCCCCTAAATCAATTATATTTAATTCTATTGCTCTGATTTACTTTAATATATTAATCTGGGGTGACAGACAAACTCACAGAAGTTTTTCTTACTGCAACTTACACAATTATAATTAACTAATTCTCTTCAAACAATAATTCCTACACACGTGTAGTTGCCTTCAATTTACATGACTGGGAGGTACTAAGATTTATAAAACGACTTTTTGGAAGAAAGCATAAGCTCCACTTGCCTCAACCCCCCCCCCCCTTAAATGAATTTTCTCGGTAAAGTTTCAAATAAATATGATAGGTATCTTTATATTAAACTTAGTATACCAAGTTTAATGAAACCAGCTAGTATTTTTATGGAGAAAATCGTAGAAAATGAAACAATCTGTTCAATAAGTAGCACTTCCGGTCAACCGATTTTCTTCAAATTTGGAATTTTGACAACTTATTTAATTGTGATTAATATTATATGGATGATAGAATCATATAATAAAATAAAATTGCTCTTTAAAGAAAAACATAACACCACATACATCTCCCAAACTCTCTTAAATGAATTTTCCCGGTGAAATGTTTCAATTAAAAGTTATAGCACTTAGTATGTGTAGTTGATATAATAAGTTTAAAGAAAATCGTTGGATTTGGTTTTGAGAAAATTTGGAAAAACTAAAAAAATCCTAAAGTAGTACTTTCGATTGTTCGATTTTATCCAAAACTTTATTCTCAGGTCCTCTAGATGGAATGTAAACGAAATATCAAGTTTGAACTTTCTGCGATTTTTCGATTTTTGAGTTATGCTGAGAACAATCACATATACAATTTTTAAAAATCACTTTTTTTGACTCAGGAAAATCTAGGAACATATATTTCCGGTGAAAACTCGATAAAAATTTTGACACGATTCCAATATTTTCTCTTACATCAGTAAAATAGTAGTCAAAGAATAATGTTTGCTGATATATTATGTATGGTAATTTCAATCCTTTAACCTTTCTAATTAATCGTAACCTTTTTGATTGTATAGTATTTTGTCTTTATTGCAATAGGATATCACTTAACAGGATTTATTTTTTTACATTTTGTTAATGTGGTAAGAGGCATTATTATTATTATTTGTCTATGGGAAGGAGCATAAAGCCCCTTTGGGTCCACATAGCTGTTCCAAAGAAAATTAGAGAAAGTAAAAATATTCTGGTATGGAACACACACACACACACACACACAACTTTCTCTAATTGATAAAGTTACTCTAAATTTGCAATACGGATAAAATTGGTTGGCATTATATTTGTTATCAGGCAGCACCCTCTGTTTGACAGTTCTAGCAAAGTGTTTTAGAACATTAGCTTAAATTTAAGTCAAAGAATCACACCTTCCTCAGAAATCATCTGAAATCAATTGTTATGGATAAATGTTTTGGATAAAAGTGACAGTTTATATTATGTGCACAGAGTTGGCAAGAAAACTCGATGGAGCCATTTATGAGAGTATTTTTTTAGCGATTCCCTCTATCTTACCAGATAATATAATGTGCCAAATTTGTTTTTTAATGTCTGTTATTAAAAAAAAAAAAAAAAAATTATTAAAATGGTGCTAATGTAATTATAGTTAAGTAATCTTCCTCTGGTAATTATATTTGATAATCTTAATAGAATGAATGCTGACCTTGTTGGACAGTTACTTTTTAAGATCAGGTTAAATAATTTAAAAACTGTACATATAGTTTGTATGATATGAATATCTCGTATAAGGACATTTAAATAAACATCGTCCTCTCCAGGTCCAGTTTTTTTTTTTTAAAGAAATTTCCATATCTGGGAATGTTCAGAGAGTATATCTGCCCCTCCAACATCCTGAGGCACGTCCAGGTTAATAAACATTCACTGGATATGCCAAGTATCGTTGGATATATTGATGTCTCCTCCAACCCCCACAGAGTCTGCAGACGGTTTTAGGTGTTCCCTCAATCATTACAATGCCCTGTGAGGAAATTCGTCATCTTATGCAACCTAAATTGTGATTAACAATTCGATAACTTTTGTGAAGCATTCCTTTAGAATAATATATGAGCTAGTGGTGGAAATAATCATTCATTTTATAGCAGATGGCTTGATTTCTCACAGAGATCTTTGGTAAGGAATCTGAGAATCTGAGGATTTCTGTTCTGAAGAAATACTCGGTTATCCCTAAAAGTTTTGTCCATTTTTATACAGATTCTTGGTAAATTCGGCTCTGGGATTGAATATTGTTTTTACACCCAGCTTATTGTTACTTTTTGTATATCTATTTAGACCCAAAGAGGTTTTGCCGGGCGCACACGATTTTATCCCTACATACAGAATAGAAATACTAGTGATAATAATAATAATAATAATAATAATAATAATAATGATGATGATAATAATAATTCATGGAAAGAAATAGCTAAGTGGTTAGCGTATTGGAGCCCCACGCGGAGGATCCGGGTTCGTGTCCAGCTGTGCTACCCTTAGATTTTTTTCTTCCTAGTAGCTTCTACAGCTCATTGTCCGGTGATAGACAGTGTTGTCTGTCACGTGAGAACACTGTCCGGAGGCCGGCAGAACCCTGGGAAGGCTCCAGGCGCCAATGACCATAGATTGACGCGCCTTAAATTTAAAAATAATATTAATAATAAGACAAATCTTTTCGGCCACCCAATTTCACAAATATTTACTTCTGACGGCTGATAAACATCACCAAAAAAACACTTTTAATCAAAAATTTATAAAAAAAATAAAGTAAATAAACAAAAAAAGTAAAAAAAGGGGGGGCATTAATTAATTAGCAACGATGGTATATTAAAGATTTATTTTGAATATGAGGGGTGAGAAAGTAAAACAAAAAAAAAATTTATGAGGGGGCCACGTGGCGCAATTCAAATGGGGGAATCCACATAGAGGCCTATGACTCATTCGTCTACCTTTACTGATCGATTTATGTAGGCTTTTTTAATGCATAATTTATTTGCGTATTTTAATGTCAGTCTACCTTTATTTCATATGTATTATTTGAAATATTTTTTTTTTGTATATCCATTTTATTTTTTACTCATTTTTACTGCTGGTAACAGGAAGGATTGCGATCGTGTCAAATTTTTGATATTGAGTTTTCACCGGAAATACGAATTTCCTGAATTAAAAAAGTGTTTTGTTTTACTTTAGAAAATGGGCTACGAGTGTCTTCCTGTTTGTCTGTGTGTGGGCACCATAACTCAAAAACGAAAGTTTTTTGTATAACTGGTATTTTCTTATTGGTGTAATTGAAAAATGATTTTTTCCTCCAATGATTTTTTTGAGATTATATCTGGTGTGAAACACTCACACGACTTTCTCTTACTGCAGTTTACACAGTTATTATTGACAAATTTTCTTCAAGGTTGTAATTTTTACTAAATTACAAGATGACATCTTTATTATTTCCGCTGGGAAAACTTAAATTAATGAACAACACTTCTGAGAGCGAAGGGATTAGCTCAGTGGTTAGCGCACTGGACTTCCACGCGGAGGTCCCGGTTAGATTTTCCTTTCTAGAAGCCTCTACAGCTCACTGATGGGCAATGTTGTCTGTAACGAGAGAACATTGTCATTGGAGGCCTAAGGGTTTGGGCGCCAATAAGCATAGATGTTGACGCGTCTTAAATTAAAAAAAAAAAAAAAAAATTGGTTGTTGTGGTTGGTTCCGCAGAGCTGGAAAGCATCAGAGATATTTTCCGTGATACCCTGCTTCTTTTTGTGGTCATCGATCGGTTTCGGGCGTTCGCCCATCATCAGGATGCGTTTTTTTTTTTGGATTTTTTTAAGGTGCACAACAGCTATGGTCCTTTGCACCTGTTTCTAATTTGTAAGGACTCATCCGGGATGCACATCCATACCACTAGCAAACCCACAATCTAGGTCTAATCATATTCCTCTACTCCCTTCTATCACTTTTAAAATAAATATCTATACACAAGACACCAGCAAACAACTAACACATACATATGTACAGCTAGTTTCACAACAAATGAAATAGATGAACCTCCCTAAGATATTCGAAAGTCTTATTGATATTGCCCACATTGTCTCCTGATACATCTGTAAGACTGGTCGGTAAATTTCTTTTCTCCGCGCGTTTACATATTTCGAACATTCCAATAGAATATGCGGATATAAAATGGTGTGACCGAGTCTCATTCTCGCTAGGACATCTTCTTCTCGCCGAGATTCTCGATTTGAGGTTGACCAATTTCTTTGTGGTACCCTTGATATTTCTTAGTTTATTTGACAGCTGCACTGATTGCCATTCCTTTTCAGGATGCGATTGTCAAACAGTGTGATAACAAAGACTTGCACAGAGCAATTTAAGTGTATTAACAGAATAAATGTATTAATTAATTGAGTTTCACCGGAAATACAACTGCAAGTTTCTTGAGTCCAAAAAAGTGCCTGATACTTCATAAAATCAACAAAATTAAATCTAAAAATAAAAAAACCAAAAATACAGATCAAGATTAAAGGCCATTCTTACTTCATAAGCAATCGTTTGAATCACCGAACGTAATTCGCCCAGAAGAGCATAATTAGAATTAGATCTTCACCATGGACAACAAAACCCCATAAACACCTATGCCCGTACAACAAAGAAAAAACAGAACTCCAAAAACTAAAATTATAAATATTCATTATATAGAGAAACAAGACTCACAACGAAAATGACAACATCAACATAAATACAGGAGAAAAATAATAAATAATAAAATTAGGAAAAATAAGGATGTCTGCTTCTTAAAAAAGAGCTTAAGACTATAAGTTTTTTTTTTTAATACAGGTTAATATACTCAGTATATCAACATGAGTGTATTAACTGAATTTGCTCTGTGCAAGTGTATGTTATCACACTGTTTTGACAAAAACATCCTGATGATGGGCGAATGCCCGAAACTGGTCGATGAACAGAATGGAAAAAATCTCTGATGAAACAAAACTACTTCTGAAGGAAGCAAGATTTTTTCCAGCTCCACCAGAATCCTTCTACAATCACTTTTCTCGAATAAAGTTACAAACAAAAGTGAAGCTGCTCTATGTACGTAAGGTTAGTATACTAAGTTTAATGAAACCCACTGATGACTCCGCTCTTGAAGAACAAAAGAAATCAGTAAAGTCATACGTCCGATTAATTGATTTTCTTCAAATTTGGATTTCCGGCAACATATTTAATTCACATTAATATTATAGGTGTAGAAGATATGGTCGCATAATAAACGGCAAATGACACTTTAGAAGAAAGCTTGACGTCACTTTTTCCCCCAGAACCTTGCTAAAATGAATTTTCCCGGGAAAATTTTAAAAGAAATGTCATAGATCATAATATTTTCAGTTAGCAGCTGCAAGAGAAAATAAATATCTGATTTGAGTCAATCTCATGACTTTTTCTTATTGCAATGTTCGAGTTCTAATTGAAAACAAAAAAAATTGTTTTCAACTTTGAAGTTTTTATTTGAATGTTTGAATGCTTTACCATATCGAGATAATCTACATTATATGACATAGGACTTTAGAGGGGGCTGCTAAAAAAATAAAGTGCCTCGGAACTAAATTTCCAATGAAATTGAGCGGCTTGTTGTGAATAGCTAAAGAATCACATTGAGAAAATTGCGAAAGACTGAAGAGAAAAAACCTTCTCAAGACAATATTCTTCAAACATGGAGTTCATTTAAACTGTATATCAGCGACAGAACGGCAGGATGATATGATGGCATGACAGGAGGCGATGGGTTGTCCTAGAATAATTGATTATTCCTAGAATATCTGTAGAATATTTCTTATGGAAAGTCTTCTATCTTACCTGAGTATTATTCATGTATTCTTGTAGTTCCCCTTGCTTCTCTTAAGTTAAGCGGGGAATTTGCTGGGATACTCCAGTTTTTCTAGTCGAGGACAGCTGTTCGTCTAGGTGGTAGTGAAGGTCACCTGTTAGTACAGAGAGGTGGAATGAAAAGTTCTGTTCAAATGACCGTCGCACCTAACTTCTCTTCAATTCCCTCCCCTCCGTCGCTATATATGTATATATATATAGAATTCGCATTTCTTTTGTTTCAAAATTTCATAATTATCCATCGGTTCATCAAGCTAAAAAGTGCTAATCAGTTACACAAATTTGATTTATCCCTTTTAGAGTTCATTAGGGCAGAAGACAACATACTCAAACCCGTCCCTAAGACACGCTCTGCTGGTTCATCCACCCTTAAAATATATTAAGGACGAAAAGATGTTCAATAAAAATCAATAACTTTAGAAAGAAAACATTATTAAATCCAATAAATAAATATTTTTCCAAAAAAAAATAAAATCTCCTGAAATTGTTTAACAAATAATAAAATTTGAATTAAACAATTTAATTTTTGTCAAAATAAAATTTGATTTATTTTTAAATGTATAAATCTGTGTTATAGTTTTTATTATTTATTTATTTTTCTTCTCTATATATTTTGTCTTTATTTAAACAACTTTCATGATCTTTTTTCATTTTATTTTATGATTTATATTTATGTATTTATTTTTATATCTAATACTCTAAATGATTTTTAAAGAATTTTGGTGAGATTCATTTAAACAAAATTGTATAGAAATATCTCTTGTGGAAAATTCCTTCAATTTTCTTTTTCTCTTTAATTTTTCCCAGCACTAATTGAACAGTTATATTAAATGATGGACTTTTCGTTACATATTTACTTACCCTAAATTTTTTACATGATGGAAGTACGTATTATATGAAACGTTAAGCTTACCAGTTTCCTTCAGACACCCTTCAAAAGTTATAAATAAATAATGGTTATAAATAGTTTATATATGGGTGGTTTATGTAGAGCTGGAAAGTATCAAGACATTTTGCGTGATAGCCTGCTTCATTTTGTGGTCATCGACCGGTTTCGGGCGTTCGCCCATCTTCAGGATGCGTTACACAGACTTGCACAGAGAAAATTCAGTTTACATACTCTGTAAACTGAAAGTAATCTGCATGTGTAAACCTGAATTTGCTCGGTGCAAGTCTTTGTTATCACACTATCTGAAAAACGCATCCTGAAGTTAGGCGAACGCCCGAAACTGGTCGATGACCACAAAATGTAACAGGCTATAACGTAAAATGTCTCTGATGGTTTATGTATGTTTGTTATATACATGGTTAGTTCAATATATATTTGTTTATATATGGTTAGTATTATATATATAGGTGGCACAAGCAATTGATTTGAGCTTTTTTGAAGAAAAACCGCTTCCGGTTGACCGAATTCTTTCAAAGTTAGAATTTTTGTAAAATATTAGTTACATTTAATAATATACAAATAAGAAATCATTTTTATATTGCTGCCCTTTATGGGGAAACCTAAAGAAACCACGCCTCTGGCAATTCCCGGAAAAATGTTTAAAAAATAAAAGTTGTTGATTTTAGATGGTTTTAGCTGGTATAACGAATTTAAAAGAAAATCGTTGAAGCCATTTTAGTGAAAATCAGGATACAATAAATTGAAGGAAAAAAATAATTGAAGGCCTACTCCTTATTGTTCTGGTCCTTAGTTAGTCTCTAAATGTAATATTAAGTTTGTAATTCTTATCTTTTTTTCATTATTGTGTTAAAATTATTGTGCTAACAAAACACAGACCCACAGTCGCATAGCTAACATACAAATAGACAGACAGTAACAAAATAATTGGAGTACATAGCTGAAATATAGTATCTAGTTGATGAAGGTTACATTGGAAAGGTTATAAATCGTAACGTTAATGTTTAATAACATTACATTGTTAAGTGATCATTTATTTAATCGTTATCTTAATTTTAAAAATGTTAAAAATAAAAAATAAGAATAGTAGAGTGGAAATTGTTTTTGTCTTTAAAGAAAAATATCTGGCATGAAACAAGCACATGACTTTCTCTCTCACTCCTTCAAACTCCCCCCCCCCCAAATGAATTTTCTTGGAAAAAGTTTCCAATAAAAGTGACAGATCTTTGTATGTATTGTTAGCATACCAATTTTCAGAAATACGTCGGTGTTTTTATACAGAAAATCGCAGAAATCTAAAAAAAAACTGATCAGTAAAGCACTTCCAGTCAACCATTTTTTTCAAATTCGGAATTTTGGCAACATATTTAATTCTTATTAATATTATATGGATGATAGAATCGTATAATAAATCAAAATAGTATATTAGAGCGCTTTGTTAATGTAGCAAGAAGAAAATCGTTGCAGCGATTAATCCAACTCAGTTGTTTTAGAGAAAAATCCAACTCAGTAAAGTGGTACTTCCGGTTGGATAGATTTTGACCAAAATTTTTTTTTTTTTTTTTCTGGCCTTCTGTACTCATGCAGATAGCCACTATTATTGTTTCGGACGTTGACAAATTTCGTTGGAAAATTTTTCTATTTTATTTGTGTGTTGGGTGGGTGCATGCATATTAGTGTATTATTGTCTATTACACAGTGATATTGTTCGTCTTTATGTACCTGTACAAATCCAAATATATATCGTCTTTATTGTGTGTCAATTTGGTGGTGGTGGACAATCAGTCCGTACTAACGCCTTCCACAGTTGATCTCTATCGTGTGTGTATTTTTCGCAGGCTAATATTATGTGCTTAGAGTCGGCAATGGATACTTGATCACAAGAGCAGAATGGGTCAATTGTGACGCCTATGGGAGCTAGGTGATGCGGTGAATAGTTATGATTAAATCTAAGCCTGTTTATTGTAGTGTAAAATTTTCTATTTTCGGAATAATTGTGGAACCAGGGTTTTCGGGGTATACCAGTTTGTATGGATCTGTAAAATTTACGTTTTCGGGTTGATGATTTTTTATACCATTCTTCTCATGTATGATAGCATAACTTTTTATAATGGTTTTTAACATCAGTTGTAGATAATGGATTGATGTACGGAAATTGCATTAGAGCAGCCATTTTTGCCCCGGAATCAGCTTTTACGATTCCTAACACCCCACAATGACCCTTCACCCATATTAACCAGACCGATCCACCATTGGTGGTCAACTTCTTTATCATATTTATAGTGCCCAGAATTAGGAAAGAAGGGTCATTACCTGTATGTTTCAGTCTCTGTAGAACGCTTTTACTGTCACTCATGATGAGAGACTGCTTTATGTTGGAAGACTGAATGTTATATAAACACTTGTTTATGGCTATTAGTTCAGCTGTGAATATGGAGGCTGAACCAAAATCTTATTGTCTCTCGTACACATTCACACAGAAACCAATTTCTAAAAACTGAATCACTTTTTCGGACTTAGGGGACTTTTTCAACTCACGTAAATTTCCAGTGAAAGCTGAATATTGAAAATTTAACGCGATCACAAAACTTCTTTTCTCAACAGCATTAACAGAAAGTCAAATTAAGATTTAATTCACAGAAGAGGACAAAGGTCTCTTCTCTTACTTGATTTTAATGGAGTAATTGGTACATTATTTAAAGTTGCAGAAAAAAATAAATATATATTATAAATAATTAATAAAGAATTTGATAAATCTAAAAAAAATCAGCATCCAGTTTATATTGATAATCAGAGCTATTTTGCGCGATAGCCTGTTTCTTTTTGGGCCATCGACCGCTTTCGGGCGTCGCCCATCATCAGGATGTTTTTGTCAAAGCAGTGTGATAATATAAACTTGCACAGAGCAAATTTAGTTGAAACACTGGTTTTAAAAAGTGTTTTTGTTAGGACCTAGGTTAAGGTTCGTTGATATCTGGTATGTAAACATATATTTTTATTCGCTTTTTAAAAGGCTGGTGTACATTGTTCCTTTTAAAAATGGAAACATCCAATAAGTGGAGATGTGTAACTTAAATTACGTTTTAGAAGGAGATTTACTTTGATAATTAATTAACCCATACTATTTTACTATTTTTTATTTTTTAATTGTTCATTGAGTGTAGAATAAAGCGAACTACTGTGGAATAATTAATGATAAGAAATGATAAAAACGAGATGAATGATTGTAAGATAGTATAAGTAACTAAATATGTTGTTGAACAATTAATCTATACAAGCATGATATTTGATAATCATGTATTATACATTCCATATTGTTACTTTCCACAATTCAAACACACCATTCACGCACGCATATAAACTTACATATTGGTTCTTTAAAGGCTTAACTATAACAAATCTAAATGAGTTTCAATACTATCTTTTATAAATATATCATTGAAAAATTATATAAGTATGCTCTCCGATCTTAATATAGCGTACATTCCACAATTAACATTCTACATTTTTCATTCTCAAAGTGCATACATTATTCACTTATGTATAAATTTATGTACAGACTTACAAACTAACATATGTAAAACTAAAAGTAAAATCTTCTTGGTTTTAAAACTTAAAAACTATTTGGTCCAGGTGAGTTGTGTATTGTTTATTGCTTTTGTTATTGTTATTTTGGGAAGATGGTTTTGAATAGTGATTCACTAACGAATTTCGTTTGTTTCGTTTATTAAGTTTTGTTGTCTTGTATTTATATATTTCAAGTTGTTCTAGTATGTCCAGTCGTCGTCCTTTTATAGGATAATGAGTGAAGAACGCCCCGGAAATCGGTCGATGACCATAAAAAGAAGCAGGCTATCACGGAAAATATCTCTGATGTTTTCCAGCTCTGCGGAACCAGCCACAACTGATTATTTTAATTTTCTCTTACGGCCGATTGTTTCCAATTTTCGAAATTTAATATTCATCAAAAATAACGAGTTTTTAAGTCCACCAGTTTACGAAAAAATACTTTTAGGGATTGTTCTATACTTTGTATGTGTATGTGTGTGGGTGTGTGTGTATGTGTGAGATAGAGATAGAGAGGGATAGGATAGAGAGAGGATGCGTATTGTGTAAGTGCATGAAAAACTAAAAATAACAAACGACATTTTGGACAAGGAAATCATCAACCCTGAAGTGGGTATTCACTATTTTTTTTTTTTTGTGGTGATTTTACTAGAAAAGTATTATAAATTTGAGATGTTAATTGAATAGATAGAAAATGTTATCACTTTTATTTGAACGCTGCCAGGTAAAACAAGTATAATTATTTGTATAATGTAATGCAATCCCAGTTAAACGTTTAGTAAAGATTGCAAATTTGAAGAAAAACAAATTGTCAGTTAGTATTACAATAATAAGTATTAATTACTATAAGAGAAAATCACATTAATATTTCACACCTTGTTATTTATTAAAACAAAGCGATTTAGGTACGTAAATTTAATCTAAACATCAGATAGATAAGAAATCAGTATAGTTTAGTATTAGTGAGTTGCCGGCATTGCCTAGACAAAGCGCCGTACTCACATTATTTCTGGTATCCAATAAGAGAAGAGCTAATATTACAATATATACAAACTCTGTGACCTCCCGCTAAAACTTGGAGTAAAATCCCCTTTCCCTCCATCACCCTGCCACGTTTATCAACCCCCCTAAACCACTTAACAGACCAACCCCCCCCCCCAACAAACTTTGCTCCTTATCTAGCCTGTATACTCCTTTGATAGTTCAACATTGATAAGAAGTTTCACTTTAATGTTGTATATCTTTAAAGGATTAGTATTTTATATCATATACCTTTAAGTTTTGTAAACATTAATTAGTGAATTCTTCTTAGTACAAAAAACAAGTATAATTGTTTGTAAAGTCACTCTTAGGAAAATTAGAAAAATACTAGAGAAGAAAATTATATAAAATTAAGAAAACTTTTGATTTAAAAAAAAAAAAAATATCGACCGAATTAAATTCATTAAATAAGAAATTTATTTAGTGTTTCTTTCTATTTAAAGGGGCTTTAAATTGGTCTTAAATTTGGTCTTTAAATTTGCCTTCTTAAATAGTCTTTTAAAATTTGACATAAATCCTAAAAATAAAATTAAAAGACTAATTGAGATTTAATTTCTGAAATATGTTAGATTTTGAGGAAGATTTGTGTGTGTGTGTGTGGGGGGGGGGGAGCATGTCTTAAAAACGAAAAATCACAGATGTTCAAACGTAATATTTCGTTAAAGTGCAGCCAAGAGATCTGTTAATAATGTTTTCGTAAAAATTGTTCAACCGGAAGTGCCTCTTTACTGAGTGTTTTTTTTTTTCTTCAATTTTGAGCGATTTTTTCGATAACGGCTTTGACGATTTTCTTTTAAATTTTATATATTATCTACACAGGTAGGGTTATGTTTTTCTCTATACAAAATTAATTAGAAATAAGTAGATTGCCAAATTTCCGAGTTGCAAGAAATTTAATTAACCCGGAAGTCCATTTTTACTAAACAGTTTTTTCAGATTTCACGATATAGACAACGACGTATTTAATTAAATTTGGTATACTAACTATAAAATTGGTAAATTACAATTTTGTAAACTGTATTTACTTACTTCTTCTAGTCCTCTTATATACCCGAAGGTGTAGAGGGTGGTTTGCAAAATTTCCGCCACTCTTCTCTGTTTTTCGACAAAGCCTTAGCCTTAGTCCAGCTAGTTCCTTTGGCACCTAATAACTTTTTTATATTATCCTCCCACGTGGTTCTTCTTCTTCCTCTCGGTCTTTTTCCCGTAGGTCTTGCCTCGAGTGCTCTCCTCGGTATCCTGTTTTCCAGCATTCGGTTTACGTGTCCGAACCATCTTAATTGACTCTGTTCACGATTTGTGTAAGGGGTTCAATTTTAAGACTGTTTCGTATCGCAATATTCCGAATTCTGTCTCTCCTGGTTTTACCCTCGACTTTCCTAAGATACCGCATTTCAGTTGCCTGAATGCGGCTCTTTTCGCTTTCTTTGAGGGCCCAAGATTCGCTTCCATAAGTGAGGATAGGAACATAAATTGACTTATAAACCGCCAATTTGGTCTCTTTAGAGACTTCGATTTTTCCTAAAAAGCTTCTATTTAGGGCGTAATAAATCTTACCAGCGGCATTTAATCTTTGGTTTAATTCCTCTCTTAGCTTGCCCGCGGCATTAATCTTTACCCCGAGGTATTTAAAGGAGGATACCTGTTCGATTTGGTGACCCTTTACCATGATGCTGACTTCTATGTTTGCTGATCTGGATAAAACCATACTCTTGGTTTTATCTAAGCTTATTGCCATATTTCTTTTCTCAAGTTCCCGCGTCCAGATTTCTACATTTTCTTGAAGTTTATCTCTACTGTCCGCGATGAGAACTAAATCATCGGCAAACGCGAAGTGTGAGAAGCATACTGGCTGAAGCTTCCAGTACCCAAAGTGCGTAGTACTGGTATGGTCCTTGCAGCATTTCATTACATCATCCATTAGCAATATGAACAGCAGTGGGCTCAAAATGTCGCCTTGTCTGATACCCATCTTAGTACAGAATTCTGAGGAGCATACATTAGATGTTCTTACGTAGTTTCTGCACGATTTATAAAAACTCTTGATTCTACAGATTAGTGCTTTGTTCACATTTCTATTGTAAAGGGCGTTCCACAGTTCTTTCCAAGGTACCCTGTCAAAAGCTTTTTCGAGATCAATAAAGCAGAGGAATAGTGGTTTATCATATTCAATGGCTTTTTCCCCTATTTGGCGAACTGTGAATATTAGATCTTGAGTGCTCCTGTTTGGTCGAAAACCACATTGTTCCTCGTCCATCAGGGGTTCTACTTCCTTACGCAATCTCATCTCCAGAATGCGCGAGTAAACTTTACCAGGAACACTTAGCAGAGAAATGCCCCTGTGATTAGAGCATTCTCTGACGTCTCCTTTATTTTTATAGATAGAAACTATGATGGACTTTTCCCAGTCTGTAGGTACTTTCTTATTTTGCCAGGCTAATTGGAACACTTTAAATAGCAAATCTTCTCCTGCTTCTCCCATGTATCTAAGCATTTCAGGGGCTATCCCGTCGTGGCCAGCTGGTTTCCCCAATTTCATCTTTTCCAGGGCGTTCCACATTTCTTCTTTCTTTATAAAGTCTTCATCTACCTCTCCTTCTCTTTCTCTCTCTTCCTCCGCATCCTCTTCTCCCACTGTACTATTTGCTCCCACCAAAAGCTCCTGGAAGTATTGCTTCCATCTGTCCATTATTTGCTTGCTATCTCTAATTATCTCTCTCTTACTACAATTTTGTAAACTGTAGTAAGAGAAAATAGTGTGAGTGTTTCAAACCAGATTTTTTTTTCTATTACGATGACAAAATTCCTTAATAATAATTGCTCATTAATCAAATATTTTTTAAAAATAAGAGAATAAAAATATTAGAGATATTTAAATAAAGAAAGAGATTGGGAAGGTAGCTAGCTGCCAGGTTAATTAACCTTTATGAATCATATTACATACTACATATGAATCATATCCTCAATTCAATTTTTTTAAATGTTTTTTAGTCTAGACAAATTAGCTAATCTATTTCTATTATCAGTTTACAAGTACTGTGTAGAGGTACATACAATATCCATTAATAAGTTACTTTTGTTAATTGCTTTTTAACTATTCTCTAACAGAGAGTATTTTTCACTTAGTATACATTATTGTTTAATTCGGCAGACAGATTAACAGAGACATATTAATTATTATCTTTTAAATAGCAATTAATTTAATTAATTAGTGCTAAATTATATTCATTATTACAGAGAAATCTTTGATATTTATATAACAAAATTTATTGTTTAGGGTTTCTCAATTTTCGGAGGTCCTTCTTGTCATATAGGATACAGCTTGAATTTATCAACAGCAAAGGTGAGGGAATTATTGTACACTATTTCGGGGATTTTTGCCATGTCCCTGCGGGTGGGTATTCCAGTCTTGCATGGGATTCTTCCAATATTCTCAAGTTTACTCAAGATAGTTAGTGTGTGCAAATCCATTCATGTATGCCCTTGTATAACTCAATACATATATACGTAAGTCTGTTTCATACAAGGAGGCCATCTGAAGGAGGATGTTTCGAATAGTTTGTCACTTTTCGTGGCCAGACCACTTGGTTTTTGCCAGAAGCTGAAAGTTTTGCGAGTATCCGCCTAAATGAACTTCTTCGCCTGCCTTTGGCTAATGGTATTTCTTCATTAGCAGTCCTCTTCTTTGCTGCAATCCCAGTTCGTAAAGGATGATTCACTATCTTGCTCTGGGATATACAGCAGAAAAGTGTCGAAACTCTCTGGCAAGTTGAACAGCTTTCTTATAACACGCATATGCTGCATTCCTTGGCATCCCATTGCGTATTTTCGTCAGACCCTTGCATGGTAGAGGATATAGAAAGGTTAGTCCTATTCCGTCCCACATAGTGAAGTGAACTTAATCGGCCAGATACAGTAAGATCGAATGTTCTCTGAGCGTCACAATCCTACTTGCCAGCTCAACAGACCTAGCATACCTTGTTAGGTAGCACTGTTAAAGTCCGTTAGCTCTAGTCAAGCAGGGTCTACTGTTGCTTCTGCGAGAATCACTAGCGGGACTCTGAATTGCTGCAAAGCTAAGTGATTCTGTCCTGCCCTCGGATTCTGTTCCGGATCTTCTCAGAACAGTTCATCAGCTTCTTATTACGTACATAACTCTGCATTCCCTGGCATCCCTCGGCCCACCAATCTATAATTAACTTCGTAGGGCATTGATGACCTTACTTGCCCCACATACAAACCTCGTTACAGCCTTATTTATAGCTTTGGTCTACTGAATTCCAAATGAACTCAAGTGTCACCACCGGAAATCTAGTGCCACCATTCTTATAAAACAGTTTCAATTTAAAAATCTCACTTGTGACTATAATTTCAACATTTAGAGACCTTTAAAGTAATGTTCATTAATGTATTTTTTTACCAACACCATTTGTTTTGGGGAGCCTAAGTTTTATTTTGAGTATTTAATAGATTAAGCTTAAGGAAATAATTGAATTTACAGCTATCAAAGTTCTTGGAGATTTGAGTGCTGAACAAAAAGAGAAGATGTGGCCATAGAAGTTCAGATGAATGGAGTGGTTATTGTAGATTTGCTTGTATCGGTAGGTTGTGATTTCCTCAATTTCTTAGTAGAAAGGAATCTTGAGGTCAGAGTTGGAGATTGTGCTATTGGAATCTTAATGAGAAAAACCGACGATTTGATTTACGGATGAGTATTAGAATTCTGTTGTGGTTTTGTTTCCTTGGCAGTTCTTAGTAGTTTGAGATCGGTGCAAGCTTTGCGAATATAATGCTGTCTTTTATTCAGCAAAGTGAATTTCCAGCAATAGACAAGGGGTTTTGTAGGAAGTCTGGATTGTTGATTAAAGGAAGTTTGATTAAATGAAGTAGTTGGGTTTACATGTTAGACACTAATTCAAAATAGTGTTTATTACCAATAACCAATACATGCAGAATTCGGAATAATAATTAATGCAGATTTACAAAAAAGTTATTATCTTTAAGATAAAATGCGAATAAATCTTAATATCACTAGATATATTTTATTTCAAAAATATTTACAGATAATGTCAATCGGATGTTGAGGTTCGGTCACCAAAAAAACAAACTCTTTTTTCAAATTTTCACCGACGTTTCGGGAAATTTATTGTTTTCTTCAGGGTACTGAAGGTTGAACTGCCAATAAACACTTAGTGATGGTATATCACAAGTTAAACTATAGTTTTTAAGAAATTCAAAAGGAAAATTTTTACCCTGAAGAAGGCAGCAATAAATTTGCCGAAACATCCAATTTCAATATCAAATACAGCAGTCGAAACGAACACCAAAACATGTACAGATACCTAAAATTGAAATACAAATTTTATTTTAAGCCTTATGTAGGTGTATTTGGCAATTAGTTATAAACACAGAACAATAGAGGGCATGATAGTGACCTTGAGGTAATGACCTTGCCAGTACGCCGACCCTAGATTCGGAACATGTCCCTGCCTGCCCACCCCCCGCCAGGTTTTTCCCCTCTTCGTTCTATTTCAAAGTGTGACGCCCCTCTTTTGGTTGGTGGGATAACTGCGTGTTGTCATGGTTACCAGATCTCTCTTGCTCACTCACTCCAACTCCAGTCACTATGTTGCTATATACATTGCTGGTTGCAAAACTCTCTCTTGTATTTTGCTTTTGTTAACATTTTTCTCTCCCCCATAATTTTCTCTCTTTTTTTAACTTTCTCTTTATTTTTTTTTCTTCTCAATGATTGCCTACACTGCTAATTTGTTTATAAATAATTTTTTGTGTGTTATTTATCTTAAATACCTATTTGTGTAATGTTTTCATTTTTTTTTTTAATTAAAAGAAACTTGAGTCTATTTTGGGATTGGATTTTGTTTGATTCAAAATTAGAATTTCGACCAAACTTCAGATGGTGTTACCTATAAATAGAGAAGGGGAGGAACTTATATTGTTCTTGATGAATTTTAGGACATACAGAATTACCTGAATTTGATTGCCAATAGGCAGAGCCTCTATCCACCCCCCACCCCCACTATTAAGAAAATGTAATGGCGATTAACAGATGTGGCTAACATTGCGAATTCCCCAGCACTAACTACAATCAAATTGCCCAGAAAAAAATTTTCAAATAAAAAAACGCTAGTATTATTAATCGTCTCTAAATAATGTGTACAAATAATGATCAACATTTTTGGAAAATCATTTATTGCTTGGAATATGGCCCATTTAAACCATTTACCATTTAATTGGGCCACTTTTGAAATAACTCTTAAACGAAGAAAGATATCAAAAAAGTAGACATAACGTTTGTTGAAGTATTTACGCTCTAATTTATGATGGTGATTGTTTTTTGATTTTATTGCCGCCTTACACCTGAAATCGGTGGTTGAAAGTGGCAATTTTGTTTTGACTCCCACTTTTTACTACTGTATTGAAAACTACTAAAAAAAATGAAGAATAATGCCGTTAATTTCACTTCAATATTTCAAACCGTTGCCGAGATATTCAACCATAAAGATTAAATTTTCGTCGTTTTTTTTTCCTTTTTCTTTGTTTCGTAGGCTAAAATTAAAAGCGGATTATCTTAATAATTTATAATAAATAAGAGAGTTTAAATGCTGCCCAGATTTAAAACCTCTTTTAGAACCATTAAGGGACTTAAAAATCAGGTAAAACATCATTAAAAGAAAACAATATTCCAAATTATTTACGAAAAACTATACAAACAAATATTTCCTATTTATTTAAAATGACCTCTTCGGCTTAACCGGCACAAGCGCAGTCGCTGCCCTACAGATGAAGTTGCTAACCACATCATGTCTGCCGGAATTACATAGCAGGTTTGGATTAAGTCTTCTCTATGTGCTTCTGGAGTTGTTTGTTCCTTGACATAAATTTTTCCTTTGATATATCCCCAGAGAAAGAAGTCAAGAGGGGTTAAATCTGGTGATCTAGAAGGCCAGCTTACTGGTCCCTGTCTCCCGACCTAGCGGTTAAGGAACATCTGTCTGTTAATATTTGCTGCGGAATAGTTGGAGGCAAAACTATTGGCCCATACTTTCCGCCAGGTACCTTAAATGGGCAGGAATACGCTAATTTTATTCACCAACAGTTACAACAGTTGCTGGAGGATGTGTCATTGAATGTCAGAACATGAATGTGGTTCCAACAAGGTGGTTGCCCCGAGCACTATGCTTTAGAGGCGAGGAGAGAAGTGAAAGAGATGTTCAGTAACAGCTGGATCGGGAGACTGGGACCGGCAAGCTGGCCCTCCGATCTCCAGATTTAAGCCCTCTTGATTTTTTCTTTGGGGATATCTCAGAGAAAAAATTTGCACCAAGAAACCAACAACTCCAGAAGCACCTAGAGAAGACTTATTTCAAACCTGCTTAGCAATTCCGGCAGTCACGATATGATTAGCAACTTCATATGTTGGGCAGCGACTGCGCTCAACCGAAGGAGTTCATTTTGAATAAGTAGGAAATATTTTTTTATAGATTTTTGTAAATAAAGTGGAATATTGTTTTGTTTTAATGTTTTACCTGATTTTTAAGTCCCTTATGGTTTTAAAATAGGTTTTAAGTGTTGTCAGCTTTTGAACTCTCTTATTTATTACAAATTAATATGAAAATCCCCTTTTAATTTTAGTTTATGAAACTTAATAGGAAAAAAACTTAGAAAATTTAACTTTTGTAGTTGAATATCTCGGCAACAGTTTGAAATATTGAAGTAAACTTAACGGCATTTTTCTTCATTTTTGTAGTAGTTTTCAATAAAGTGGTAAAAAGTGGGAGTAAAAAAATCGCCACTTTAAATTACCGATTTAAGGTATAAGGCGGCAATAAAATAAAAACATTAACACCATCATAACTAGAGCGCAAATAGTTCAACAAACGTTATGTCCACTTTTTTGATATCTTTCTTCGTTTAAGAGTTATTTCAAAAGTGGCCCGTTTAAATGGGACACCCTGTATATTGATTTTTTTTTAAATTTATTTGTAAGAATGCGCTTACGGGAACAATGGCTTTCAAGATGGCGGGTAGATGCGAGAAATTTATAGGGTACTTTCATTTATATACTGTATATATACAAAACTTCCCATACACAGAGTTTTTAATAAACCATCCTTTTTTAAAACTAAATTACGGCAAAATTTGGTCTAAATTCATTTTGGAGAAATATAAAATTCATGAGTAATGGCTAGAGTTTGCCTGTGGGTACGTTAAATCCAAATAGTTTATTTTAAATCCATACCAACTGCCTCTGCAAGTGCTATGTGTTTTGTTTGTTAGTGTCTGAGAGTGTTAATATAGTTATTGTTTGGGATTTTATCCTCGAAGCATCAAAATTTTTGATGTTCCCGACCGTTTTCGGATTTTCATCAAAACGTCAGATTAAAATTATCAATTTAATGTAGAGAGTTTGATGACTTCAACTTCAAAAATTTCATTTTTGTTGTTCCTAAATGATTTCGGATTTTTATCCATCGTCCAAGTAAATTTAACAATTTCTTGTAGAGAGTTGGCTTCAACTTTTCAACTCTTTACACGAAATTGATAAACCTACTCTGAGATGTATGAAAAAAAACGAAATCAGTCAGGAATATCAAAAATATGCATGCTACGATGGATAAAATCCCAGACGTTATCCACCACCGCAGACCTATCCACATATTCAATGGTTACTGAATTTTGTGTTGGGATACTCGCAGGGACGCTAAAATCCCTACGAAAATGCTTATATTTAAAGCCGCTTTCAATAAGAATAATTTAACAAAGCATTTTGTGACAGACAGACAAAATATGTGACATATAGACAAAAAATTTTGTAAAAATTTAAATTTTATAATAATAAAATTGCATGAAATGTAGGATTTTCTAAAATTAATTAATTTAATTAAATTAATTCAAATGACGGAACAGTTATTTTTAGACAGTTAGAAATTTGGAAAATTAATTCTTTAATTTTTCACGTGTATGATAAAGAAGTCAATGAATTGCATTATGATAAAGTTTAACATTGTCGTTTATATTGTGTTTTCAATGTGTTAGTAGTGTTTTTAGTGCGTTAGTGTGTATGTGTAATTGTATGTGTCAGTGTGAGCAGAATAAGTATGGTATAAGCCTGGTACTTCCAGGTTCAAGCACCTGACACATACAACCAAACTCCCCTCTTCCTGCTCCTCTCCTTGCACAAGTTCATTCGTATATTATACACACATATCTCCATCATTGTTCAACGAGAGTTTGCTATCTCTGTCGCGTATTCATATTTTTGAGTTTGTGAGATTACGCGTAATATATTATTTCGATTCAGTTCAATACTTCATTATTTGTTAAAGGGAAACTTGCCCCATTCAAAGGAATTTTTGGATAATGATTCTAAGTACAGTGAAAAATAAAAATTAAAAATAAAGAAAAAAAAAATTTTTATTGATTATACATAATAAAAATTAAAAGAAATCGATTTCAGAAATAAATATATATCCTAGAATATAATTAGAGAGATACGTATATATAATCAGGATTTCATACGTAAAAGGGAAACTGGCTATTTAATAAAGTATCTACAACATAATTATTAATCTGTGATTATACAGTTAGATAGATTAATCCAAACAGATAATTATAAAGATAAATTTATAAATAAAAAAAATCTGGTGTGAACCACTTACATGACTTTCTCTTAACAAAACAGACCTCATCCTTATTACCACATCCACCTAATAAAGCTCATCCAAAACTACCTTTTTATGAAATTTCTTGGAAAAAAAAAATCGAAATAAAAGTGATATGTCTCTGTATAGCTAATGTAATAACTTTAATAAAACCCGTCTATGTTTTTATGGAGAATATCGCAGGAAAATACTGGACATATTTAATTAATATTAAATAGTCTATAGAATCGTAAAATAAATTAAAATAGTAACTTAGACAAGAACACTTCTCCCCCCCCAAAAAAAACCACCCCTAAATGAATTTTTCCGAATATTTGTTTCAAATGCAATATTATACAAAATGTTGATGATATAAGTTTTTTTGAAATATCGTTGGAGCCATTTTTGTGAATACTGTAAAAAAAAAAAAAAAAAAAAAAAAAATTCAATAAAAAGTGTTACTTCCAGTTGACCGATTTTAAAACCAACAAAAACCTAATTTATTAGATATCCTGATAGAGCATAAACGAAATATCAAGTTTAAACTTTATGCGATTTTTCGTTTTTGAGTTATGTTGACCACACACACAGACACACTCACACGCACACAGACATATATATATATTCAGGGTGTCCCATTTAAACGGGCCACTTTTGAAATAACACTTAAACGAAGCAAGATATCTAAAAAGTGAACATAACGTTTGTTGAAGTATATTCCCTCTAGTTTATGATGGTGTTAATGTTTTTTAATTTTATTGCCGACTTACATCTTAAATCAGTGGTTGAAAGTGGCGATTTCCTTTTGACCCCCACTTTTCACTACTGTATTCAAAACTATTAAAAAAATATGAAGAAAAATGCCATTAATTTCACTTCAATATTTCAAACCGTTGCCGAGATATTCAACCATAAAGATTGAATTTTCTTCGTTTTTCCCCCTATTTTTCTGTTTTGTAATACTAAAATTAAAAGCAGATTTTCATGTTAATTTCGAATAAATAAGAGAGTTTAAATGCTGTTAAAACTTAAAAGCTATTTTAAAACCATAAGGGACTTAAAAATCAGGTAAAGCATCATTTAAACAAAACAATTTTCCAATTTATTTGCAAAAATAGATAAAAAAAATATTTCCTATTTATTCAGAATGACCTCCTCAGCTTAAACGGCAAAGCGCAGTCACTGCCCCAACATATGAAGTTGCAAATCGTATCATGTCTGCCGGAATTGCTAAGCAGGTTTGGATTGTCTTCTCTAGGTGCTTCTGGAGCTGTTGGTTTCTTGAAAGAAATTTTTTCTTTGATATTTCGCCAAAGAAAAAATCACAAGGGCATAAATCTGGCGATCTGGAAGGGGCTTGCCGGTCCAGCTGTTACTCAACATCTCATTCAGTTCTTCCCTCGCCACCAAGGCATAGTGCTCGGGACAACCATCATGTTGGAACCATTCTTGTTCTGACATTCAATGGCACATCCTCCAGCAACTGTTGTAGCGCTTGGCGAATAAAATTAGCGTATTCTTGCCCAGTTAAGGTACCTGGCAGTAAGTATGGGCCAATAGTTTTGTCTCCAACCAATCCGTACCATACATTAACAGACAGGTGTTCAGTAACACTGGACCGGGAGCCAGGGACCGGCAAGCTAGCCTTCCATCGCTAGAATTAGCCCCTCTTGATTTCTTTCTTTGAGGATATCTCAAAGAAAAAATTTATGCCAAGGAACCACAACTCCAGAAGCCCTTAGAGAAGACTTAATCTAAATCTGCTTAGCAATCCCGGCAGACATGATACGATTAGCAACTTCATATGTTGGGCAGCGACTGCGCTTGTGCCGTTTAAGCCGAGGAAGTTGTAACAGGCATTGACAATCCTCCCATGGATATTCTCCCTGCATGGATATTCCCCCCGCATGGGTATTCCATAGAAATGACCTGCGTGGATATTCCTCCCATGCAGTCCTTATATCCCACCCCAGTCCTTCGTTTCCTGTTTCCCCTTTTGTTCCCATATCGTTATATTTTTGCGGACAGAAAGGGTTTGGTAACCGTGGTGAAGGCAACCCCTCTATGGACGGGTATCCTAAGAGATAAGCTCCTGGTCCTCCAGTTTGGGGTTGTCGCGATGGGCCAGCACCCCAGGAGTTTGGCCAGTTCGAAGGAAAAGCAGGAATTTGCTAAATGACAACTGGAATTAATTTACGTAGGTCTGAGGAAACCTAGATATGAGAAAAATCCTTATAAATCATTGAAAAACATATGTATGGATGTATGTATGCATGTATGTATGTATGTATGTATGTATGTATGTATGTATGTATGTATGTATGTATGTATGTATGTATGTATGTATGTATGTATGTATGTATGTATAGTGATATGTACAAGAATTGCTGCTTCATCACTTTTGCTTGTTGTTTACTGTATACAGTCACAAAATAAATAAATTAATTAAAAATAAATAAATCAAGAGACTCTAAAAATAAATTCCCTTTACGGTAATAATATCTCTCTAAGCTTAATAATAAATTTTAGATAATTAAATATGGATTTAATTTGTTAAAACAGAGCTCGAGTTCATTAGTACTTCAAACCATTCGTCCGAAACATCGATTTTAATAACACGTCCCTAATAGGTTGTGTAAACAAGGCAACCAATGAAAAAATATAATGTATATATTCAACCTTATTTATGTCACACAATTTACAACGTATTTTACAAACTCAGAACAGTAAAATGAGAGTCAACAGAAAATCGGGAAATACTGGACAAAAAAAAAAAAAAAAAAATTAAAAAACCTATTCAATTAATTGCATCGCCAATTGAAGGAACCTTTGTGTCTGATTCGTACCTGTGTTGGTGCTACATAATGGAACATCAACTTAGTTTCTTTTTCTTGTTCTCGCATATACTCGTATATTCGCTACCAAACAAACACCATTCGCAAAAACATTTGTTTCGTACACAAAGAGACTTCACAGTATGTGATAATACAATTTCGTGAATTTGTTCAAAAAGTAAAATGACCAAAATTAAAAAAATGTAGTAACTGTTGCGTTTTCGTTGTTTTATTTGTTTAATGCTAAAATAATGTCCTTTCAAAACATAATATGAGAGAAGTGCTGAATAACTGCAGAATATTTCATACCCACTAATGGGTATAAGGTGCGTTACTCATGCCGTGATCGGGTTTTCCCTGACAAAAAAACATTTCTTAGTTTCCACACCCTAGTTTCACACTGAAATATAGAGTATCACATTGGCAGTGGGGGTGGGAAATGATAGGGGGTAACGTGTGACTGTGTGTTTGTGCAGAGCAAGAGTGAGAAAGAATGAGAAAGTGTGCGTGTGTTTGTGTGTGTTGGTGCGTGTGAGAGTGAGAGGAAACGAAAGAGAGGTGTGACTGTGGGTGCAGAGTTATTGGGACGGTGCGGTGCGGGCGTGCCCGGGACGGGTGGGTGAATTGTGGTGGTGCCCTTGGCCTCGGGGTGAACAACCTGATTGCGTCATTCTCTTCTGCTCTGTGTGTATATACATGTGTGTGCATGTGTTTTTGTATGGGGGACACACACAGCTCCCTGCTGAGTGTAGCAGCACGTGCGCTGTTCAGTCTCTCGTCCCCCTCCTTCACCACCACCTTATTCCACTTCCACCACCTCTTCTACCCCACCACCATTTTACACTAACTAAGAGACCAGAAGAGCAGCGTCGTCGTCAGCCGTTCTCTGTTTGGCCCCGGCTTGCTATATCCAATCCCCTCCCCCCCACTACTGACCGAGAGCAGTATTTTTATTTTTACTTTGTTAGTTATGTTTCTGTAGATGTGTGTGTGTGTGTGTGTGTGTGTGTATGTGTGTATGTATGTGAGACGTCTTGCACCAACTCTGGGTCATTATACGGCTGTGTCCTGCATCGCAAGAGTCTCTTCCTCTCCTACAGTTCATTTTACCTCCCCACCACTTTGAAATTCTCTTGATCTTCTCTCTATTCGGTTAATATATGTGTATGTGTGAGTGAGTGTACATGTAGCGCGAGCAAGCGAGTATAAACAAAAATATAAATATACACTAGATAATAACCTGGTGATCCACTCTCCTACAAAGAAACAGCAGACACTATCAAGAAGACCCATACATACCTCTTGTTGCTCAGCCGGCCGCTGTTGTTTACCAATGAATACTTTCGTTCAAAAATCTCTCCGACTTAATTTTTTTTTTCCTTTATTTTACTCCTAGCATTACGATCGTGCCAGGTTTTCTAAATTGAGTTTTCACCGGATATACATGTTTTAGGGTCTCTTGAATATGCAAAAAAGTTTTCGGGAATGGTCTGTTTATGTGCGTGTTTAAACAGAATATCTCGAAAAGTCGCAGGAAGCTCGAACTTAGTATTTCGTTAACGGCACTTTCACCGCATCAGACTAATTAATGTTTTTTTTTCATACATTTTTCCTGATTTTCTCGAAAACGGCTCCAACGATTTTTTTTTTTAAAATTCGTATACCATCTACACAAGTGAATGCTTATCACTTTTATTTGATACATTTTCCCGGGAAGATTATTTGGTGGAAATTCTGGAGGCTCAGTAGGGTTATGCTTACTTCTAATTTACCACCTACATCATATTGGAAGCATTGATAGAATTGCAATTTTTTTTTAATTTAAGGCGTGTCAACATCAATGGTCATTGGCGCCCGGAGCCTTCTCAGTGCACTGCCGCCTCCAGACAGTATTCTCTCGTTACAGACCACACTGTCCATCACCGCCGGACAGTGAGCTGTAGGGGCTCCTGGGAGAAAAAATCTAAGGGCTGGACTAGAACCTGGGCCCTCCGCATAGGAGTCCAGTATGCTGACCACTGAGCTAATCCCTTCCCTGAATTCCAAATTTGAAGAAAATCAGCATACCGGAAATGCGATTTTACAGAATAGAATATTCATTTTTTTTTAATTCCTCATACTCCTAGTAAGAGGAAGTATTGTTGTAATCGTGTAAAATTTTCGATATCGAGTTTTCACCGGAAATATCCGTTTTGAGGTCCCATGAGTTAAAAAAGTGGTTTTTAGCAAATGGTCTGTGAGTGTGTGTGTGTGTGTGTCTGTGGGTATATGTATGTGAACAGCATAGCTCAAAAACGAAAAATCGTGGAAAGTTGAAACTTGATATTCCGTTTAGCTATCACCATGGGATCCGACAGTGGGTCATCTGTCAAAATTACTCAACCGAAAGTAACACTTTACTAGTTTTTTTTTTTTACGTTTTTGCAATTTTCTTAAAAATGGCTCCAACGATTTTCTTCATACTTGGTATATCAACTACTCATACAAAGAGTTATAACTTTTATTTGAAACATTTCTCCGGGAAAATTCATTTAAGGGCACTTCTGGGGGAGAGGTGGGGTTAGGTTTTTATCTAAAGTGTTATTTCAGTTTATTAGAACAATTCTGCCATCTAAATAATGTTAATTAGAATTGAATATATTGTTGAAATTCCGAGTTTGAAACAAATCAGATAACCGGAAGTACGTTTACTTTACCAGTTTATTAAATGATTTTTTTCACTTTTTCGCAATTTTCTCAAAAATATCTCCGACGATTTTCTTGAAACTTCTAATATAAACTAAACATGCAAAGATCTACATCATTTATTTAAAACATTTCTCTGGGAAAATTTATTTAAGGGCACTTTTAGGGGAGGGGTGGGGTTACAGCTTCCTCTAGAGTGCTATCATAGTTGATTATACAATTCTATCATCCAAACAAAATTAATTAGAAATAAATAAATTGCTAAAATTCTGAGTTTCAAGAAAATTAGTAAACCGGAAATGCACTTTTACTGAACAGTTTTTTTTCAGTTTTCGACGAATTTCGTTTAATTTGGTACACAAGTTATAAAATTTGTCAATTATAATTTTGAGAATTGGAGTGAGAGAGAAAGTTGTGTGAGTATTTCACACCAGATTTTTGTGTGTGTTATTTTCTCGAAAACAATATTACAACGATTTTCTTTAAACTCTGAATGCTTGCTGCATAGATAGAAACGTATGGTATGTGTGTATGTCGTGTGTTTGATCAAATTATTTCCAAAATAAAACTCGCAGTTAGCTTAAATTTGGTATTCCGTTTAGGAATTACCAGCGCATCTGACACGACTGTTTGGGCAAACAGAAGAATCCGCCATTCTTAATTGCAGATTTACTGATTTTTCAGTAAGTTTACATATTTTTCAGGTAATGATAATCTTTCCGGTTAAGAACCACATTATGTCAAGGTATCTTACAACATTGCTAGAATTCCAAATTTGAAAAATATAAATCGATTAACGAGAAGTGCGATTTTATAGAATAGATTTTTGAGTTATTTTTTAGAATTTTCTGGGAAACAGCGCGAGCGATTTTCTTTAAATTTGGAAATGCTCCAATTAATTAATTAATTAATTTTCTTCAAAATAGAATTGCTTAAATTATAAAATGTCTAACTTTTATTTGAAACATTTTCTGGGATTCCTTTTTAGTGCGTATTCTGAGTAATCTGTGACGTAACATTTCAAAATTATTTTTGTTTGTTGTATGTTACTGGTAATGTAATTGTTCAATTTTTCTGGTTTATAATGTAACAACATTTAAGTGACTACCTGTCATAGGTGTTAACAAACAGGTACCCCCCCTATATAAACCTTTGCAAGTTTATTGGAAAATGTGTTAGTTTTGTAACTGATTAAAACTGCAATATAGAAAATCGCATGAGGTTTCTACCAGAATTCTGTTTTCGTACTCAGGGGAACTTTAAATTTGTATTTCTCGCTGAAAGTTTTATTTTCAAAAATTTTACAGTATTAAACTAGATCTTAGAGCACTTCTGGGAAAGATTTATGTTATTGAATTTAAAATTTGGGCAAAATTAAGTTAAGATAGTTGAAGTTAAACTAAAATGTTTCGAAAGCATGAACTTTATAATCTTACAAGTAAATAGAGAAGATTCATAACTTATTAAAATTTATTTGTATTAAGTAAATCTTAATTAAATGTTTATACAAACATAAATATCATATGTAGTAAAATTAAGCAAGAAGACTTTCTTAGATGTTTTATTTTTCTTAGACTTCTTAAACTTTGTGCAACTAAAGTATTATGTTAAAGCCCAGCAAAGTCTTTTGTGGGTGGGGCGTGGGTGGGGGGATATATAAGCTAATAAGTAAAAGAGAAATATGTTATAAGTTCACAATAATAACTTTACCAAAGTTTAGGCTAAACTTAAAGTTATATAAAAGTAGCCTTTCTCTCATGTTACCTATTTTCACTTACTTTCTCTAACTCCTCCTATTAAGAGGAAAAATTGCGCTCGTGACAAAGTTTTGAATTTGCGTTTTCCCGGGAAATATACATTTTGAGGACAGCTGAGTGAAACTATATAAATATATTCTAATGAAAACTCAAATTAGAAAATTTGATACGATTCCAATACTTTCTGCTACATCAATCAATAAACTTTTGAAAATATTCCTATATCTTAAATTATAATCCTGTCTTTTCTATGTATATTTTTCAATAAAACTTCCCAGTTAAATAAGTGCCCTTCAACGCTTCCATTCTTTAAGTAGGAATCAGTGTTTAACCCAAAAATAGATAGTACACAGTCAGTCCCTCTCTATGAATGCACAGTATGGAGGAAGGTACTTTAATCCAAACATCTAGACTAAGAAGTAGTTGACTGGAGACTGTAAACGTTCCAGAGAACTCCATTCCCCCCCCCCAACTGTCCCTGTCTCTCCAGTGTAAATATACACCAAACTCATTACCTCCATATATCCCATATACATCGTTGTTTTAAAAATAATTTACTTATTTCCGGTTTTCATTTATTTTTTAATATAAACTTCTTTTTGGGATGGTGATGATGATAATTTATAAAACATGTGAGAATGTCATTATTTATTTAATTTAATTTTAACGGATATAAAAAAAACAAACTTTAATATTATAAATTAAGGTAAAAATAAATAAATGAAGGTGTGAAATATTTAAACGACTCTTCCTTTTAGTGCAATTCATAAAGTTGTGATAGACAAATTTTTCTTAAAAGCCTGAATTTATACTGAGTGTTTAATTCGCGCAGTTTCCGGCAGATTGGGAAATGTAACTGTGTACTGATAGAGAATCTACTACAGAGAAAAGCTTAATTTAATAACTCAGCTCCCATAAAACCAATTTTTCCTGGAAAAAATATAGATCTCTTGCTAAAAAATATTTTTTTCGCACCCAGAGCACCTCGGAATGTATTTCCGGTGAAAGTCAATTTCGAAAATTGGTGACTTCTACAATACTTTTTCCTTTTTCTTCCTAGGAGCCCCTACAGTTCTGTGGTGGACAGTGTTGTCTGTAGCGAGAGAATACTGTCCGAAGGCCGGCAGTGCACTGAGTAGGCTCCGGGCGCTAATGATCATAGATGTTGACGCGCCTTAAAATACTTTTTCCAACATCAGTTAGAGTAAATAAAAAATCCAATTCTGGGAAAAATTTGTCAATTAGAATTTGTAATAAAACTGCGGCAAGAGAAAGTTGTGTGATTGTCCTACACGAGATGTTTACTTTCTCTTGGTGCCTGCATTGACCTGGTGTCTTCCTGGTCATCGCTCAGGCGTATGACCGGGTTTGGAATGCGGGTTTGTTGTGGAAGCTCAAGCGAGTCCTAAAATCATACCTGTCTGACCATTCCTTCTGAGTTCGTTCTGGCTCCTCCTAAGATCTTCTATCTTTCCAATCCATGCAGGTGTACCCCAAGGCAGTGTCCTTGCTCCTCTCCTATATATTTTCTATACTGCAGATATCCCTTCCCACCCAAAAACCATCCTTCATTCCTACGCTGACGACACATGTGTTATTGCTCCAAAACCCGATCCTGTTTCCGCATCCCGTGCACTACAATCCCATATCATCTCTTTACAAGACTGGCTTATCCGGTGGAGAAGAAAGGTCAATCCCACTAAAAGCAAATGCATTTCCTTCACCCTCCGTGCGCTACTCTCCCGCCCATCCTCCTTCATGAGACCATAATACCAACAGTCGATAAAGTCCGATATTTAGGACTTTATCTAGACAAAAGACTTACTTGGAATCCGCGTACACGATTAAAAAGACTTGAACTAAACGGACGTTACAAACTTCTCTCGAGACTACTTGACCGACGCTCTAAACTTTCCTTTGAAAACAAAAGTCTTATCTACAACACTATTAAAAAGCACCTCTGGACATACGGGATGCGAGGTCTGGGGTTCGACCAAGCATTCCAACTCCTATCGCATTCAAGCTTTTCAATCCAAAACCCTCAGAAGAATTACCAATGCCCCGTTCTATGTTTCCAACCTAACCCTTCACACTGACCTCAAAATCCCTTTTGTCCATCAGTTCATAAAATTATGTTACAAGAAATTCCATGACCTCACATCCAGCCATTCTAACCCTTTAGTCCAATAACTCTCTTCTCTTTCTATTCCACACAATCCTTCCAGGAGACTGAAACGCCACTGGCCGCGCCTCCATCTAACTTCTTGTTAGCATTTTTTAGTAATAATTAGGGAGTTCCTCCACTGGGAGGCATCTCCTAACAAGATATTTACACTCTTTTATATGACTACCATCATATTCACTTATAATACTGTTTGTATAGTTGTGGATTTCTTAATAAAAAAAAAATCTTACTGCCTAGTAAGATTGCAAATGGCGATACTTACTGAAAGTAAGTATTGCAAATGGCGTCAGATTTTCGAAATTGAGTTTTCACCGGAAACACATGTTTTTGATTCTTCTGAATACGAAAAAAATGTTTTCAGCGAAACACGAAGACATCAGGCAAAATTCATTTACCCGATAGTGATTTTTTTTTCAGTTTTACGTGATTTTTTAGAAAAACGGCTCCAACGATTTTCTTTAAACTTCGCATACCTGTTTACACACATACATACCTATCACTTTTATTTGAAACATTTTCCCAGGAAAATTGATTTTCTTGGGGGGGAGTTCTGAGGAAACAGTGGCGTTATGCTTTCCTCTATTGTACCACTTCAGTAAAATGTATGGGTTTGTATACCCTAACAATATTAATACAAATTAGAAGCATATTAATAGAATTCCAAATTTGAAGAAAATCGGTTAACCGGAAGTGCGATTTTACCGAATAGGTTTTTTTTAGTTTTTTGAGAATATTCTCGAAAATGGCTGCAATGATTTTCTTTAAACTTGGAATGCTTGCTGCATAGATAAAAATGTATCACTTTTATTTGTAATATTTGTCTGAACAGAATGTTTTTTACTGGGGTATTGAAGGTCTGTCATTTAATTTAAGTTTGTACAAGCTTTGCTGGCTTTGACATAGAGTGCTCCATTCACATAAGGCCGCTCAGGTATACAGATAAAATCCTCACCGCTACGTTTATGGCCAGCCGAACTAAACATTGCAATGTTAAGGAAAATTTCTTGATTAAATTTTATTAATTAGAGTAATGGAAAGCCGTCTGATTGTTTGATACCAGATTTTATTTTAGTGCATTGTGTGTGTGAACGAAAAATCGCGTAAAAACGATAAATCGTAGGAAATTCAAACTTCATATTCCGTTTAGATAACACCACCTTTTCTTCGACTATGTTTCAGAGAAAAATCCACCCAATGAAAGTTCGACTTTACTGATTTTGTTGTTGTAATTTTCGCGATTATCTCGATTATATCGAATAATGGCTCCATCGATTTTCTTTAAACTTCGTACGTATCTAATCTTTCGTTTACTACCTACATATCTAAATCTCCCACTTTTATTAGAACTATTTTTAAGGGATTTAATGGACAATGTTAAACTTTCCTCTAAAGTACCACGATACGATGTTCTTTATGAGGAAAATACCTCAGTACAATGTCTATCTTGACATGAATGTTAGTATTGCACACTTGAAGTAAACTGTTTAAACGGAAGTACGATTGATATGTAAATGATTTTCTCTAAACTTGGACTGCTAAATGCACACATACAAACATATAAGTTCTATATGAAACATTTTATGGACTAAATTGATTTTTATGATGTTCTGAGCAATCTTTGACGTTAGATTTCAAATGTAATGGGGTTTGTTGAATATTATTAGCGCGTTTTCTATACTGCATGGGTAGTACTGTCATGGGTAGGTATCCTTATCCCTGACCGCGTCTATTAAGAAAAAGTCACGTGAGTGACTATTTATTTATTTTTTTTAAGGAAAACAGTGGAGTAAAATTGTATTTTCAGAAGACAGGTTTAAAGTATTTTTTTTTTTTGTTATAATATTTAATATTTAAGGTTTATATAATATTTAAAGAAGATGTACTTGAAGGGAAAATACGTAAAAACAACCACTTGTTCGCTTTTCAAGCTACTCCAGCTACATAAAAGATATTAGAAGCTTGAGTTTTCCTTTTTAAGTCAACTTTTTGTTATAAAGTTAAAAGTTAAATATTTTATTTCCTTTTTTTTTCATTTTTTGTTTATTTCTTAAATAGAAATGAAAAATGGGAAATAAGGAAATTCTGAATGTTTTTATAAATGAAACCGTAATTTTTGTCTGTCTGTTTGTAGTAGTAGTACCATTCCTTAAAGGAGTAATAGTTTGGCCGAGAGTTTTTCAACCAATGGCACTCCAATTGAGGACGTGAAATATTTCCATGGGAGGGACATGAATTAAATTGAACTTTTCTCCGTCTCTCTTTGTTTATTCTAATCAGCGCGGTAGCAAGTAACAACGATCACAAAAGAAAATAAATACATAATGAATGGGGAAGTTACCCACTGATATCACTCCAAAAACAACACACAATCATCATTCATTTTCTTCACTTGAGAGGAGATCACGAGGTCCATTATCTTTTATGATGTCCAGGACGATTATGGGGAAGAATTCGGGAAGATAGGTGTGGAACTGGAGGATTTTGTGTATGATGTTAGGTTATTATGGGAAAATCCTGTAACGGGATTGGCTGACTTTAGCAATGAAAGGTATAGTTCGATTGGAGACTTAAAAAAGGAACGTTTACAATGATACATAGGATTCTGAATTTAAAGGATTGGATTTTTTTAGAGATTTGAGCGTTTGGTTGAACCCCATACTCCTCTCTCATACGCCCAGATAGGCTTTAAAGTAGATGTGTAAATTAGTCTTTCGTTGTTTAGAATGAGTTTTAGATCTGTGTAATCTTTTAAGTTGTCAAAAGCGGCGTCTGTTTAGTTCTATTCTTTTAAGTCGTGAATGAGGATTCCAGGTAAGTCTTCGGTCTAAGTAAAGCCCAAGATAGCCGGCAACTTGCCCACTGGTTAGGGAATTAAGTTGTTGTAGACGGGGAGAAGAGTAATACGACGAAAAGTGAAGGTAATGCTTTGGGACTTGTTTTAATTAAGTTTAATGACCCATTTTTTGAACCATTTTTCTATAGAGGAGAGGTGGATTGCAGATTTCTATGAGGACTGTGATTGGTAGATAGGATAGCTGTAAATTGGACTTAAAAAACTTTGTTATAACAAACAATTTCTTGGCACAAGGCTATTAATATTGCATTGTGAAAAACAAAGCAATATTGAATGTATAAAATCTACTAGTTTTGATAAAGCTAGGGAATATTCTAAACGGAAGGTTCAAAGTTTACAACTTTGAGGTTCTTGTGACTTTTATTCCTTTTTTGAGATATTTTGTTTACACGTGCAGACATACAAACAAACATACTCACACGCTTATTTATTCATTGAAAGTGAGAAAGAGAGTATAAGACAGAGAGACCGACCGACTGACCATTCGCTAAAACCTACTTTTTCATACCTAGGGAATCTCAAAACATTGTCTAATCTGAACAAAAACAACCTTCTCCATATTTTTATCATATATTGAATGAAACTGCTTACAAGCTTGTCGCGTAACCATTTCGAGATTCAAGACAACTTTTGGTCAACTCTATTTGCACAGATACTGCAGGGCATACCAATCACAAAGATTATCATAGCAAAAGAAAGGTCTTTATAGGAAGATTAATTTCTTTGATCCAAGATGCTGTCAATATTAAATATTGGTTGTTTAATTTCAATAAATAATCGTAGTCACGTGACGTGATTGTGATTTTCCAAAAATATTTGAAACTTCTTAAAATTCCCTTCATAAACTAATTGAATATTCAGTATATTTAAAAGAAAAAAATTTAAAAAAAAAACAGCCAAACAATGACATCACTATTACAAAGAATTACATAATGTAAAAAAAAAAAAAATACTATTATAAAAGATTGAATAACTGTTTGTTGAATTACAATTAATTGATAATAGTATTGTTATTGCGAATATTCTAATAAACATTCATTATTACCTTTTCATTTTCGAGGTCTTCTCGAAGATTTTAATATTCACTTGGCATTAATTTGATGTTTATCTTATATTTCTTACATTTCTGTTTCATTATTATACATCCTGTTTGGTTTGGTCTTGAAATTCTTTATTTATTTTGTGCACTTATTGTTCTGTTTCCTTGATTTTATATATCTTCCTATTTTTAACAATCTTTTTTTTCCATTTGTCCCAAAATGTATATAAAAATATTTAGAAAGAATTGTAAGAAGAGTCTATTGTGCCACGATTTCTCTCACTTCCAGTAATTAGAATATTAGTGGGAAAATATTCTTCGAACATAGAAGCTTTACTAAAGGCCATAGAATTACATATAAATGTAGATGATGGAGATATATCCATTATACTTGAACAATTTTCTAGTAATAAACCTCGATGCAGCGCTTCTATGTATCCCAACAAAACTAATTAGACAGTTTAGAGGTTGGCCTAACGTCCATTGAATTCCAGAACATTTCAAGATTAACAGTTTTCGAGAAAGTCACAAAATATCTCAAAAAACTATTCAGTAAACTTACTATTACGATTTACCAATTCTCTTCAACTTTCGACTTTCTCAGTGCCTTTAATGCATCTATAGGGCTGCTAAAACCGTATATTGCGCTAAATTATATCACTCAAGGTATCAAGTTTTTGATCGTGTCAGTGTTCCAGTATTTATCGACCATTCTCCCTTATGGTATAATTGGATGTTGAGGTACGATCTTACAAAAGAACTCTTTTTAAATTTCTTCCAACGTTTCGGCAAATTTATTGCCTTCTTCAGGGTCTGTACAAAGTTTTAATACAAATAAAAAAAAATAGAAAAACAACATAAAATATAAACTTAAAATAAATATTTTCAAAATAAAAATTTTCTTAAAATAAACTGTATAAATAAACTAAATAAAAAGTATGATAAATATAGCCCATTTAAATTTATTATAAACTATTGTTGCAAACCAGATCAATATTAAACTAATTCACAACTATTGAAACTTTGACAATATGTGCATATATAAGTTTAGAGTATGGAAATAACTTGGGAAATGTACTTACAAACATTTTCAATTAGAATTCTTTACAAACTGTAGTTTAACCTGTGACATACCATCACCAAGTGTTACGGACATTGGGTCAAGGTTTATAAAGGACTAGGAGAGCAGGTGGGAAAACCGTGTCTTAATCTGTATGTTGTTTTGGAAATTCCAGGAGATTGTTATAACTGAGGGATAGGTTTTTGGTGTCTGTTCTAAAATTGATAGATAATTTAACCTTTTTAATATAAATCATTTCCAATATATTTCTTTTTTTATTATTATTGTTGATGGAGAATTTTAGTGTTTTCCATGTCAAATTCATGTTTGTATTGTATGCAATGTTTCGTTAGTGATGTAGTCATGTTAGTCGTTTTTTTTTTAGTTTTGCAGTCGTATTTATGTTGGTACAGTCTACTTTTTAAATATTGAGATCTTTGTCCTACGTATATAGCTGGGCATTGTCAACAATTTATTTTATAAATTACATCTGATAATGAAGTTGTAATTTAGATCAATTAATTAATTTATTTTCAAAGTTGTAAATTAGTTTAATCTGTTCTGCAACAATAGTTTATAATAAATTTAAATGAGCTATATTTATCATACATTTTATTTAGTTTATTTATATATTTATTTTAAAAAAATATTATTTGAAAATATTTATTTTAAGTTTAAATTTTATGTTGTTTTTCTATTTTTTTATTTATTTGTATTAATATCTTTGTACAGATCCTGAAAAAGGCAATAAATTTGGCGAAACGTCGGTAGAAATTTAAAAAGAGTTCTTTTGTATGACTGAACCTCAACATCCAATTTACAACATTGAATACAGCGGTCGTAACGAACAGCAAAAAAATCTTCCTTATTGCAATAGTTTTTTTTTCAGGATAACTGGTGTCTGATTACCAGATCCACACGGGAAAGAAATTTAGTGGATGATTATAGAATAAAGCATTAGAGGAATGGACCTAACTATCCTGTCCACCTTGTACACTGTCTACCTTGTAGACTATAAGCTGAGCTCCGGGCTTAATTTTATCCCCCTTATGCATGTCTGAAGGACATAACTGGCCAAATTTTCTTCAGAGTTCTAATTTTTATTAAAATGTTTACTTGTCCTTAATTTTATATCTAGTTCACCAGATTCTGCAGCAGATTTGACGTACATTCTTATAAACAAAGACATTTTCTCCGCATCTACATTGTACGTGGTACAAATGTATTTCTTGATAGCCTGCAATGACGAATCACCTCTTTCTTTCAAATCCTTTATAACGGCAGTAACCATTTGCAATGTTGGAGAATGTGTGTCTTTTTTTTTTGGCTGCTTTTGCGCTAACTTTTTTCTTCGGTGATCCTTTAGCCTTCTTCGTAGCCGCAGTTGAAGAGGACTTCATAGCAGGTTGTTCTGTAGTTTCTGTCATGTTAATGGATGCGCAGTAACGTATGTAACGTCTATTAAAGGGAACGAAGAAGATTATATATAATACCATAGTACAGAATATAATGCTTTATGGGAGCGAAACATGGACTCTTGGCTTACAAGAAGAAAGGAAGCTACTTTCCACCGAAATGGATTTCTGGAGTTGGGCGGCGAAAAAGTCTAGACGGGAGAGAGTCAGAAACGAAGATATTCGGGAAATAATGGACACCAAGAAGACTGTGTTGGAATGCAATGCTGAAAGAAGATTACGATGGTACGGACATGTAAGGAGAATGCAGGATGAAATGTTGCCAAAGAAAATTTTGGCTTTTTTCTGAACCGGAAAGAGATGAGAGAGGGCGACCAAGACTTGCATGGAGAAAGGCTGTGGAGGAATATATGGCAGGTTATGGATTGAGAGAGGAGGATGCTTTAGACAGAGAGAAATATGGAGAACATATTTTTAACTGCTAAATTTTACACTTTTGACCGCATATGAAGTAGTTTGGCCGAGGAAAACCTCAATTTGGGGAAAATCATGGGGCAAAAAAAAATGTATATCAGTGGCTTAACAACTAAACTTAATAAAATGCCTTTTTTCAGGAAAGCATAATGTCCACCTTCCCCCCTCATCCAAAATTTCTTAAAATAAACTTTCTGGGAAAAAAGTCTCGAACAAAAAATGATGTCTCAGCATTCAAACTTAGTGAAATACGAAATCGGTGTTTTTATGGAGGAAATCGTAAAAAACTGTTCAGTAAATAAAACACTTCCGGTCTATCAATTTAATTCAAACTCAGAATTTTTTCTGAGCAGCATATTTTTTTCTTATTAATATTATTTAGATGATAGAATTGTATAATAAAGTAAAATAGTTTTTATTATTAAGTCTTTATTGTAAGAAAAGTATAATCTGGCAAAAATATAATAATATAAAATACAACGTAAAGAAAGCACGTCTAAAGAAAATAAGATTATGAAAACTAATTCTAAAGACAACAACCATGGCCTAAAGCCGCTGGTGCAGTCCAAAATTTGAAATATTATGTTTAAAAGAAAAAGTTTTATATATAAAAATAATTCTGTTTATCATGAAAATATTATGGAATATATAATTATTAATAATTACAAATTTATACATGAAATGCTTCGAGAATAATTGGACAACGAATGCTATTGCTTGCCATTTGGGTAATCTAACATTTCTTGCCCTGAAAGGGTTTTTTTGCCAAGCCATATCAATCTTTGTTCACTGAACTTAGCACAGAGAGCAATAAAATGATAGGTTGGATCAGCTAACATCCTTCCGCATAAATGGCAGCATTCTTCTCTTTCATGTTGAAATGGCAACAAAGATTGACCAACGTTTAGCATACTTGCCCGAGCTCTAATAATCCATCTCACAACATTCAATGGCATAACTCTGTAGAGATAGTGATTAGAACCCAGATGAAAAATCAGTTCCTTATAAATCGGATATAAATCTTAATTCATCATTTTATATGAAAAGGATTTGATGAAATCCTCCTTAACACTTTTCAGAATCTGGCTAAATATATTTTTCCAAAATGACAAAATGAACATTATCCAATTTAATTATCGACAACAAGTTTGAGTTTGTTTACCAAATTAACAATATCTTTATACCAGTACAGATTTTTAGTAATAATATTAATGGCAACAATGACAGGGTATCTATTGCTTAGCATGTCGAATACTTTAACTATGTAATCTAGGTGCATTTAATGTATGATTGTATATAGACAAATAATTACATTCCTTATATATGAAGGCTGATGGAGTGAAAACTGGCAGTCTAAATAATTTCTTTACGAAAAACCGAAATAATTTCTCTAGTTCCTCACAATATACTCCTCCCCAAACCTGAACTTCATAACACACTATGGAGCGACTGACTGTGTTAAAAATTCTTAGCTTAGAACTAAAATTGTTACAGTTATTTTCCATAAAATCTCCCCATAGTATATTAAGCCCAAGCTTTGCTTAAAATAAAATAGTACTTTAGAGGAAAACATATTCCCACCCCTTCACCAAAAGCTTCCTTAATGCATTTTCCCGGAGAAACTTTTCAGATAGAAATTGTAGCTCCTTATATGTGTCCTAATTGTTGATATACCATGTTGGGGGGGGGATTCGTTGGAATCGTTTTCAAAAAAATCGCAAAAAACTGAAAAATTCATTCAGTAAAGTGGTAGTTTCAATTCGGGAATTTTGGCAGATCCAGTGGTGATACTCAAACGGAATATCAAGTTAGAACTTGCTGTGATTTTCCGTTTTGGCGCTATGATGTTGACATACATGCGTAAAACCCACAGACACACAGCATTTTTTAAAACCCACTTTTTCGCATTCAGAAGGCCTCAAAACGTTTATGTGGTATATACGTTTATATCGAATACGAGTTTACATTATCGATATGGAAAACTGGGTATCGAAAATATGATACGATCATTATACTTCCAATTACAGTCGTAAAAGAAATGAAATAAATAAATAAATAAAAATAACTAAATAATGTAAACTATTATACAAAAAACTTTAGAACCTTGGAATTCTTCATCCAGCTTGCATTCTTTGTATGTGTGTTCGCCGGCCTACACGTGCTCTGACTGCCAACTGTATCTGTTGAAGGAGAAGTTGATTTGTAGTGTATATAAACAATGAACCGTTATTTTAAACAATTGTTAATATTCCTAATCGGGATATCATCTTAATTTTTATTTTTATTTTATTTTAAGGCGCTTCGACATCGCAGGCCATTAGCGCTATATCGCTATGATTTTGTCTCTCAAACTGGCATGGCACTTAAGGTGTCTGCAACGTCCATCAGGATATCATCTTAATAATAATGTTTTATTTTTACTATTTAGATTTGTGAGAAATAAGGTCTAACAGAATAATTTGATTTTTCAGTTTTGTTGGAAGAATTTATTGTTTAGTGTTCAACATCAACCGAAAAGATAGCTTCTATTTAAGGAAGTAAATGAGGGTTCAACGTGTGAGTGTTGCCGGTCAGAAGCATTCAAAGTTAGTACCGGAGTGTCCAAGACGCTTCGCCATATTGTTTCTTCTCAGTAAAGAGAAAAATGAACTAAGGATGATCACGTCCATGGTTACAGGGCATTGCTTCCTGAGAAAAACACTCCTATAATTTTGGAGGGAAGGGAATAGCTAAGTGGTTAGCGTACTCGACTCCCACGCGGAGACCCGGGTTCCAGTCCAGCTGTGCTACCCTTAGCGAGGCTACATGTGTCAAGACATGCAACGGACAAGACAAAATGTCTGCAATAAGACGCAATGTATGGAAACAATTGAATCATATGAAGTTACAGAAATTGCCGCTAACAGGTCTGAATCATGATGCTAACGTCAGCGTCATGCCGCAGACAGATGCTGCAAGACGGTGCATGTTCCTTTTCGGTGCAGCGAGACTTAAGTTATCAGTATTTTGAAGGTGCCGATTAAGTGAAGCATCGTCAACATGAGCGAAGAACAATTGTCCCTCTGAAAAAGTTCCTTGTATGTTTCTGGATTCATACGGTAATAAGACTGAAATTTTGCCGGATCGTTCATTAACTCTATGCTAATACCATTTAACCTGCACACATTTTAATCTGTACACAAGATTGATTAAAATTATGGACCCACCACTTCCTTTTCTTCCTTTTACGTAATTTTAGACACATATACATTACAACATCGTATTCACTCGAAGAAGGCATGCTATACAACTAAAAGGACGCAGACACGTGCTTTTTCGGTGTACGGAGGTGAGTCTGAAACATGAATGAAGCATGTGTCTCATGTCTTGACGCATGCTGGTGTGCGACCTCCTTTAGATTTTTTCTTCCTAGGAGCCTCACCGCTCACTGTCCGAAGGCCGGCAGAGCACTGAGAAGGCTCCGAGCGCCAAAGACCATAGATGTTGACGCGCCTTAAATTAAAAAAAGAAAAAATTGGATTTCTTTTTTAGCAGTTGTGGGAAAGTACTCGCTTTCCCTTGTTTCTGAAAGTGTACATTTTGTAAATGGTTCCCAAGTTTTGAGACATTGGTAACAAGACATGCGGACATCCACCTATACGTTTAACTCGCAAACCTACAGACATCCAGCTATACGTCACCTAAGACATAGTAGTCCCTACTATTACAACTGCCTGAACATCCCACCCTATGGAAGTCAGGTCCCGCCTACTTACCCTTAACAGAAACAAAGAAGGGGAATTCAAGGACAGGCACGTCCACCATAAAAACGAAATTTTTCTACTTGGTAGTATAGTATCTTCAACCTTCTAGAAGGCAACACTCTACCAGCTTAGTGTGTCATGTCTTATCACTCCCCTATGCTACTCTTTCACTTTGGTTTACCTGTAAAGACTTTGTTTGATTGTAAAGTCCGGACAGAATCTTTTGCTTTAATTAACGTAACTGTGAATCATAATTATAATTCAATTCTCTAATTATCCCACAAAACCTACTGTAATCAGATGAAACCGGGTGTTATTTTAGCCCTGCATTTAATTTCCATAATATTATCTAGATGGTAAAATCGATCAATATTAAACTTCATTATAGAAAAAATACCTCAGTATTGCAATTCCCTCTGTTTTTCGGAGAATGTATTTTTCTGGGATTTATTATTTCAAATTAAAATGATTCAGATAAATGGCTCTGAGGATTTTTCCCATAAACTTTGCATACTAACTATACATGCCTGTAACCACATCAGTACAATTTATAGTTCTATCACCTAAATATGATAGTGAGTACATTAAATGCATTATTAGGATTCCAAGTTTGGAGAAAATCTGTCAACCGGAAGTGTAAACTCTACAATATATAAAATGCTACAATTACACACAAATATATATTGTTAGAAACTTTGGTTTCCGGGAAAATTGATTTTAGATGGATTCCGGGAGGGGCTAAGATTTAAAAACTTGAAAATACACAAGAGCTGGGGGATGGTAGTGCTGTCATATAATTACATTTACCCCCTGATCCTAAAACTAACTATATGTCTACATTTTAATTAAATAAACTATAAAACTATATTATGTTAATTGAAAAGATTTGTTAATCTGGGGGGGACTCTTAAAATGTTGGCTTTATTAATTATTATTGTTTAATTACTTATTTAAATTTAATCTTGATTACCTGTATAAAATGGTATATATGCTATAATGAAGTTAAATTTTGCAGTTATAAACTTAAGGATATATGAAAAATAAGTGAATGTATATATAGATAGCAGCACTGTGTGTGTACTTGAACAGAATACTCTAGTTCAAAGTCATGTTCAAGAACGGACAAGGTTACCTGTTGAAGGTAACAATGAAATAGAGGTCATATCCACCATTACTACGTTGTTCGCATGGCCATGTTTCGCACTTCCGCTATTTATCTTTATAACCTTTTCTTATTTCTTATTTTTTTTTTTTATTTATTTATTGAACTTTACGCATGTTTATTATTAGCTTTATTAATAATCATTTTTGTTTTTGTTTTCTTTATTCTTTATCATAAAGTTTAAAAATTAATTTTAAAAAAAAAACAATAAAAAAATCTGACACAACTTTCTATAATTGCACATCTCATACTTCCTCCAGTTTGAGAAATTTCCTTCAAAATTTGAATCCCTAAAATAAATTCTCTAGGAAAAAGAATATTTAAAATAAAATTATTAGTTTGAAAAATGTCTTGTTTTTGAAAAATTTAGAATCTAATTAAATTTATTTCCATCATTTTCTCTTACTTTTGGCAGAGAAAGTATTATGGTGGTGTCATGAAGTTTAGAAAATACTAAAATTTTCACTGAAAATTGAAGTCGCCCCTTGAGTACGAAGAAATTATTTTTAGAAAATTTGTGAGTGTGTGTTTGTATTTATGGTTGTATGGGAGTCGTGACGTAAGCATAACTCATAAAACGAAAAAATTGCTTCAAAAAGCTGAAACATAGTATTTCGTATTTACATACTATCAGAAAATATGACAATAATTGTATTGGTTCATGTCGGACAAACAGAAGTGCCACTTTTAACCGGTATATTCCGATTTTTTTGTTGAAGTGATACAAAAATGATTTTCTCTAATCTTTGTGTGTAAATAACTAATCATTAAAGGGAAGGGAATAGCTAAGTGGTTAGCGTTCTGGACTCCCATGCGGAGGACCCGGGTTCGACTCCAGCTGTTCTGCCCTTAGATTTTTTCTCTTCCTAGGAACCTGTACAGCTTACTGTCCGGTGGAAAGTGTTGTCTGTTACGAGAGAACATTGTCCGGAGGCCGGCAGCGCACTGAGAAGGCTCCGGGCGTCAATGACGCGCCTTGAATAATAATACAAAAAAAAAAAAGAAGAAATACGTAACTAATCATAAGAGGAGCTACAAATTTTATTTGAAAAATTTTTCCCAAAAAAATGCATTTATTTATTTATATATTTGATAACATTAAATAGAATTAAATATTGAATATGTGGATGGATCCGCAATGCTGGATAACATCTGGTATTTTATCTGTAATAGCATGCATATTTCTTTTATTTCTTGTCCAGTTTCGGATTTTCATCGATCGTCGGAGTAAATTTATCAAGTTCGTGCAGACAGTTCACTTCGACGCGATGTTTTCGCTGGTAATAGAAACATTGCGTTGAAATGAACTCTCTATATAAACCTGTGAAATTTACTCTGACTATTATTAAAATTTCGAAACCGGTCAGGAATAAAAGAAATATGCTTGCTATTCTTGCTGAGGGTAAGGGTTGGATAAAATGCGAGTGAATTAAATATGTTGCCAATATTTCGAGTTAGATGAAAATAGTTTAATCGGAAATGCGTTTTTACTGAAATTATTTCAATTTCCTACAATGTTAGCCATAAAAACACAAGACAGATTTCATTAAATTTGTTACACAACTATGAATACAGAGACCTATCGCTTTTGTTAAGGAACCTAAATTTTTTTTCGAGAACGTTCATTTAAAGAAGTTTTTGGACAGGTGGAGTGCATGGTTTGGTGCAGGTGGTCGATTTGAGAAGGAAACAATTATAGAGATAATTTAGGAGAGTGAAAGAAATAAATTGTTAGATACTCTGAACACTGTATAATAAAATACCAACACAAAGTGCAAGCACTTTACACTGTTGAATGATATTAGAGAATAAGGTAGCGAGAGAATAATTTAGAGGGAGTCAGACTGGCTGAGAAAGTACGTAGAATGATGCTGACTGACTGGTGTCGATTTCTATTCTAAAACTGTTCTACAGGGCTAACTCGACTATATATATATATACTTATATATATATATAGAATATCCTTCCCTAGTTTGGCCTATGTAGGGAGTAACTAATGATTCGGATCCTTGGTTCTTCACTTGTCAATTTTTTCACTTGTTTATGTAAACTGCACTAAGAGATACTCGGACTCTTAATCCAAATCCTTATACCATATTAAATTTATAAATAAACTGAAATGTAAAGCATTCATTGATTACAATAATACTGATTTTGTAAAATTTTAAACTGCACCTGAATTTTTTCCGTTATAAAATTCCGTTAATTGATAAAACATTTATTTAAAAAAAAAAAATCTATCATGGTGCTAAACGTTCTCGCTGCAATGACCTCAATATCACGCATGAATCTGATTTCTTTTTTATCCCGCTATTTTTATTACGTAAATCCAGAAAACTTTTCTCAGAACCTTAATTGCTATTTTGCAAAGGTATTTTCCTTCCTCCGCACCTAGTGAAAAGCCTATCAATTAACAATTTGGTTATTATTGAAATCAAATAATTAAGAAAATTGAAATTAGGTTTTTCTAATTGACTTTTCTATTTTAATTATTTTTATAATCCAGATATGAAACAAAAAACATTAAAGGAACAATCAAATTAATTAAGAAACTAATAGAAGAATCATGCTTTAAGTGTATCAAGGTTTTTTTCATTACTATTTTCCAAAGACTCTAATGATATTCCTGCAAACGAATTATTTATAGATTTTTTTCACGGTTAATAGAAAAATATTCATAATTAGATATAAAACTATATTTTCTTCAATAAAAGTATACAATTACTGTTATAGAAATTGTTATTAAAAATTTTTCTTTATTCCAGCAAAGTATACACAATGGAACTTACACTATTACAAAATATGATGGTTAAAATAAAATGACACAAAGTCCTAATATAATATGTATAAAACACTTTATTATACAGTATCTAGCTTTCAAGCTGGAAGCCAGGTCCATTCTCAAGATGACACAACTAGATTAAAACAACATAGGAGTTTGGTCGAGAGCTCGAATCTGTATAATAAAGTGTTTTATACATATTATATTATGACTTTATGTCATTCAATTTCAACATCATGTTTTGTAAAAGTTTTTAAACTCCAATAAACAAAACAAAGCTACACTATTACTTCCTCTTATTTCCTAGTAAGAGGAAGTATTGTAATCGTGTCAAATTTTCGATATCGAATTTTCACCAGAAATATCTGTTTTGAGGTCCCCTGAGTCCAAAATAATTGGTTTTTAGAAATAAGTCAGCGTGTGGTTTCTTAAAACTTTTGTATACTTTATCTACTACTTTTTCTATCAGTTTTATTTGAAATAGTTTTCCTGTCAAAATCGATTTTTTTTTTTTATGCGATCTGAGGGACCATTAACTAAGATTTCCTCCTATTTATGGTTTTTCAGTACTAAGTTTTTCAACCTATTTGAAAAAATTCTAATGTTACATATATCTCCTCAATTGTCATCTTTAATGTCACCATATCAACATGGATTTATCACTAGGCGCTCCGTTTTGTCCAACCTGGTAACTTACGAAAATTGTATCGTTGATTTACTTAAGTCTGGAGTTAAACAGGTGGATGCTGTTTACACAGATCTGGCGAAGGCGTTTGACAAGGTATGTCATAAAATTCCTTTAGCTAAATTGGTTGCTTATGGCGTGTCTGGAAATTTATTGTTATGGTTTGAGAGTTATTTATCCAACAGACTGTTACATGTTAAAATAAAAAACTTTTTATCCAAAAAATTTATATCTACTTCTGGCGTTCCCCAAGGGTCGCATCTAGGACCACTTCTTTTCATTTTATACATTAACAATCTTGTGGATAATTTGGCCAATGTTCATGTTTTACTGTTTGCTGATGACTTAAAGTTATTTGCTCCTGTAAATAATTGAAATGATGCCACGGTGCTACAAAATAATTTACAAAGCTTTTCTCTATGGTGTGAGAGTAACTTACTATCTATAAATGTAAATAAATGTTCTGTGATAAGCTTTACCAGAATTTATGCGCCCATTTCTTTTATGTATAATATTAATGATGTCTGCCTAAATAGAACTGACACGATCAGAGACCTGATGATGTTCTATTTGATAGTAGGTTATCTTTCAATAGCCAGGTCTTTAATGTCGTATCTAAGGCGTATAGAATGCTTGGTTTTGTAAATCGTAATACCATAAAATTTAAAAATCGAAATTCCCACAAGATTTTATTTACTGCACTGGTCAGACCTGTATTAGAATTTTGTACCCCAGTGTGTGGTCACCTCAATATAACAAATATATCGACATGATTGAGAGCATACAAAATATATTTCTTAAGATAGTGTATTATAGAACTAATCACCTCTCTATAGAATATGACAATAATGCAATATTAAAAATCCTTAAATTTAAATTCTTGTAAATTTCGAAGACAACTTAATGATTTAATGTTAATTTATGCCATTTTAAGCAACAGAATTGATTGTAAAGATTTAGTTTCAGCTATCTCTTTTTATGCGCCATCTAAAAAAGTTCGCAATACCTCATTATTTCATGTATCATTTTATAAAAATAGCTATTGTTATAATTCTCTAGAGCATTAAGGTTGTTCAATTCTCTTGGTAAGGATTTGGATGTCTTTTCTATCAATCGGAACAGTTTAAAAAAAAAAGATATGTTATGTCTAAGCTATACAGTAACTCTTTTATATTTCTAATTCTTTTTAAGTAAAATATTTTTTGTATATAACTAAGTTTATTTTACTGATACATATGTATATATATTCATTTTTGGCAGTCTATATGTATTGTAAACATTTAAGGATGTATTATCCGTTAAATAAATAAATAAATAAAAGATTTCAGAACCTATTATTTGTGGTTTTTACCACGAATTAAGGTGCATTTGAATTATTGCTGTGGAGTAACAAATTTAACGAAAATGCGAATTTACAGAATTGGTTTTTGAGATTGCGGGGGGGGTTCCTAAAAAATGGCAACCATTTTCTTTAAACATTATAAGGTATGCTGTTTGCATCTGATGACGCTTTCATGTATACATAATTCACGCCATTTTTTTATTTTAATTATGATTTTATTATCTGTTTTTCTAAACGAAACAAGTTTAAAGAAAATCTGTCTGAAAATCTGTTTTCTGATAAAAAAAAAAAAAATGAAATATTTTATTTTAAAGAACACGTGTTTTTAATTTTTTACACTAATAATGAATGAATGATATGGTTGCGCTCTAAATAAAACAGAAAACACACCAAACAACTTTCTCATTGTTATAATATGAATAATTCAATAAATAGAACATCATCATGGCGGTCGTTGATAATATTGTAGCGACTACAATCATGGTGTACTGAGGAAATGGTTTGGGCTGCCATATTCTGTCTGTTTGTAAATATATTTATATATATGTGTGTGTGTGTGTCTGAGTGTGTCCTATTACTTTTCTTTTTATAGTTATATATATATTGTAGTATGTATAGTAAATAAAACAATGTCCTAGTTTAGATAATGATAACATCGTGAGGGCAGTCCTCATTGTGAAAATGAGACACACAATACATATAACACACTAACAAACACAGACACACACACCCATATCGAGAGGGCGAGAGAGTAGTTAAAAAGGTCATACAAGACTTAGTGAAAGTGTACACATACATACACACACCCACACACACACACGCCACACACACATATATATATACATAAACAATAACAATTTCTCCACCACTACTAAAACTATCACTACCATTAACTGATGATGTTTCATTCGGGGTCGGTATTCACTATATACTATACACACTTCCTTTTGTCAGCAATACATAACGATGTACAGAGTAGTGACTTTCACTGTCTGGCCCTGTCAGTCAATTTCAGTCAACCCAATCCCACACCTAGTCAGTCAATCTGATCTACCCAAGCACGCCCTCACAATTCACTATGTCATCTTTCTTTCATAATATTCCACTGTTCTATTATCTCTTATCGAGAATAATTATCTAACGAAACAAATATCTATATTATTGTATTCAATTACAAAAGCCTTTTTATTTAATTAAAAAAAAAAAAAAAAATTGATGTGAAACACTCACACAACTTTCTCTTACTGTAGTTTACAAAACTGTAATTGACAAATTTTATACTTAGTATACCAAATTTAATGAAATTCGTCGGTGTTTTTATGGAGAATATCGCGAAAACTAAAAAAAAGTGTTCAGTAAAAACGCACTTCCGGTTTACTAATTTTCTTGAAACTCGGAATTTCGGCAATCTATTTATTTCCAATTAATTTTGTTTAGATCTAGAATTGTATAATCAACTATGATAGCACTTTAGAGGAAAGCATAACCCCACCCGAAAAGCCTCCTTAAATGACTTTACCGGGAGAAATGTTTCAAATAAAAGTTGCAACTCTTTGTATGTGTAGTTTACATACTTGGTTTAAAGAAAAACGTTGCAGCCGTTTTAGAGAAAATAAGAAAAAACTGGAAAATACTTTCTAGTAAAAACGCACTTTCCGTCATTTGAATTTCTTCAAACTCGGAATTTCTAAACATATTTAATTCTAATTAATATTATTTAGATGACAGAATTGTGTAATAAACTGAAATAGCACTTGAGAAGAAAACCTCACCCCACCCTTTCCCAAAAACTGCCCTTAAATGAATGTTCCCGGAGAATTGTTTCAAATAAAAGTTGTAGCTTATTATATGTGTTTAAAGAAAATCCTTGGGGTCATTTTTGAGAGAATTATTTGAGAGAAGTTTTTTCTTTCTCTTTCTATTGTAACAAAGGTACAATATAGTCGGTCAGATTTTCGAAACTAGATTTTCCACAAGAGGTACATGTTTTTTTTGTAGTTTTTCCTCCAGGAAATGCCAAAGAAATCTGGCATTAACTCTCACACGATTTTCTCTTACCTTATTTTTCATGATCTTTTTATATTTAACTGGAAAAATTTAAGTGGCCACTTTCACCTTCATTTGCAAAACATAAGGTTTTCGGCTGCATGAGTACTTCGGTAGAAACCAGCGTTACTAATTTGGTCTAGTAATCAACCCAACAATTACTCTGATAGAGGCCTATTGCAGCATGGGCAAAACGTCCGATTATATCAACTCGGAGACTGTAGTTTTTTGCATGGCAATGGTCATGGTGTGGGGTTACATTTTCCTCTAAAGTGCTATTTCAGTTTATTACATAATTCTATCATCTAAATAATATTAATGAAAATTAAATATGTTGTTGAAATCAAGTTTGGAGAAAATCGGATGAACGGAAGTGCATTTTACTGAAAATAGTTCCCAGTTTTCTGCTATTTTCACTAAAACGACTCCAACGATTTTCTTCAAACTTAAAATATTATTGAATATGTGGATGAGTTTGCGTAGCTGGATAAAATACCAGACTTTCAATATTAACTACACATATAAAGAGCTGCTACTTTTATTTGAAACATTTCTCGGGGAAACATTTAATTAATGTGAGGGGGTTATATTTTTCTCTGATATGCTATTTCAGTTCAACAATGTGCTTACAATTCTCAGAGATATCTTCCGTGATAATCTGCTTCTTTTTGTGGTCACTGACCGGTTTCATCAGGATGCTTTTTGTCAAACAGTGTGATAACAATATTTACTTGATACACAAATTTGCTCCAAGCAAGTCTTTGTTATCACACTGTTTGACAAAAAGCATCATGATGATGGGCAAACGCCCGAAACCGGTCGGAGACCACAAAAAGTAGCAGGCTATTACGGAAAATATCTCTGATGCTTTCCAACTCTGCGGAACCAACCACAACAGCTGTAATCCTGTCAACTAAATAATATTAAAATTAGGATTATATAAGTTGCCGAAAGTTTGTGGAAAATCGGTTGACTTCGGTTCAGGAAGTGCGCCTTTGCTGAATAGGTTTTTCAGTTTTTTTTGTGTGTGATTTTCTCCATAAAATTGCCGACGGTTTCAAAATACTAATAAGAATTGTAAGTGTAAAGAAAATTTTTCTCATTTTGCAATAAAAGAAAGTGGTGTGAGGGTTTCACACCAGATTTCTTTTTTCTAAAAAATCCACACCGAATATCCAGGATATTCCAGGATACAAGGAAAGTCATGTGAATATATCACACGTGTAGTTTCATGAATCTTCCATTGAAGAACCTCATCTCTATAATTTATTTTGTCAGTAAATCTGTAAACAAATAACTTTCCCAGTTTTTCGCTTAAAAATACAAGAGCTGATAAAACTACAAGAGCTGATTTGTTTGTATCGTCTTTTTAAAACTGGAAATATTTTTCTCAACTGTTTTGAGCCAAACATCTTTTCATTGTCTTGTCCTTGATTTCTGTTTTCCATGGTTACGGTTTTTGCATCAATTATTTCCATTATTCAATCATTCGAGTTATAAATAATATTATTTTTTTTTTAAAGAATAATCTTAAAGCTACAGAGTGATTTGTAAATCACGTGATGCTAGTTGTATTTTTTAAATAAATAAAAATCATATCTCAAATTCGAGGTAAGCTTATACCACGAAACTTACTCCTAATGCAGTTAATGCAATTCTAAAATTGATAAATTCTTTTTAAACTAGGAATGTTGCCTTAGAATATTGGTTTGCACAGATGGCAAGTAAGGATTGAATGTGTTTACACTGTAATCTAGAAGCTAGGGCTAAAACATTGCACAAAATCAAATTTTAACATTTGCCATGTAACGTCACAGATTTCTCAGAACACCATTCATTCTAAATCAGTTTTTTCCCAGTAAAATGTTTCAAATCAAGTGATAGGTTTATTATGTCTGCGCTATTAGCATGCCTGGTTTAAGGAAAATCATTGTAGCCGTTTTCTTCTAAGGAAAATTAAATAAACTCGAAAATTTATACTGAAGTGGCACTTAACGTCCCCCACCCCCACCCCCAGGAACCTACAAAAATCAATTTTCTTAGAAAAATGTTTCAAATAAAAATGATAGGCATTTGTGTTTAGATAGTTGGTACAAAGTGTAATAAAAAAATCATTGGAGCCGTTTTTGTGAGAAAATTGCGAAAAACTGAAAAAAAATTATTCGATAAAGAGATATTTGCCGTCCAGATTTGACCGAAAGCTTATTTTCTTTCCTCCTGATAGAGTTTTTGTGTTTTTTTTCCTTATGGTACAGCGTAAAGCTATGTTGAACTAGCTTGGTTAACTATTATAACGATGCGTAGGATGCTCTTATCAGTGAATTTAATTATTGAAATTGGATAAACTAATATATAGTTTAGTGTAATAATATATAACGTTATAATAACATACATTAATTATTTATTATATAAAAAAAATAATAAATAAATAAAAAAAAAAGCGGGACTTTATAATAAAGAATTCTGTGTAAATAGATTTGAATTGTGGAGATTGAAGTTTTAATTTTTATATATCAACTAAATTTTGAAATTTAATTTGATTTTTTTGTTTGTATTTGTTTTGTGGAATAATTTAGAATTTAATTTGATTTTTAGTTGGCTTTTATTTCGCCCAATATTATATTTAATTTTTTTACTCTATTAATTTAATAATAATTTTCGAATTCCATTTAGACAGCCACTAACTCAGACGGTCTTTCGGCCATGAATTCTGTCTGTCAGTATTTCTATTCTTTGAATGAACATATTTATTGTATTTTATGAAGAAATTGGTGAGGGTCGGTCAAGAAAGAAACATTCAATTATGCCAACGTTTCGACAGAGTTTCCTGTCTTTATCAAGGCTTTAATCTAAAAAACGAAACAATGAGGAACCACAATGCATTAATAATACTGTAAATTGCAGAATCATAACATAAAATAAAAATAATATTGAACTTACATTATATATAATCGTGAAGATGTGGAGATAGAATTTTTAAACATAACACATTTGTAACATCGCCGAAACATAAAAAAAGAAAATTAAAAGTGTCTACATTCTTGTAAATCATCTAAAAAAATGAAAGTTAGATTGAATAGGCAAAGAAGTGAAAGGGATTTTAGGCAATTTTTAGAGTAGGGTAGGTGAAAGGGAATTGTCGAGAGTCATGTTTTGAAAAAACCGTTATAAAGGGCGACAAATTATTGGTATCGTTACAAAAATTAACAGAAAATTTATTTCTTTTGATATATATCATTTCTAATATATTTCTTTTTTTCCTGTTAGTTTCTTTTGCTAGTAATTTTGTTTTAGAAAAATCAAATTTATGATTTTTTTCCTAAAATGTCCAGCCGTTTATGTTGGTCAAACTACACAATACTTAAAAAACAGAATGTACCAACATGATTATGATTGCAGAAATAAAAATGATAAAGACAACATTATTGCACTGAGGAAACATACGAATCCTATTTTTATTTAGACTGATGCACGCTTCATTCTTTTCTGGTCATAACCGCCAAGGCAAGTTTTAGCCTATTTCAGTACTGGGAGAGTTTTCTAGAGCTGTGCTCTCTTTACTTCTTCTTCTCCTTTCTAAGCACTTCTGGAAGAGGTTGGTTACTTATTCTACAGAAAGGTTTCCCCCAAAAATTCAGAAAGGTATTTCCCTCAAAAAGAGATGCAGTGCCTTTCTTTTAGGGATGTTGGCAGAGCTGACGCAGGTTTTGAAAGTAAAAGACAACAGATTAATACAGTTGCTGTAAGCCTTGTAGTTTAATGTAATCCAAAGAACAAGATACCTAATATGAATAGACAATTAATAGATAAACGTGATATTAGTAGAAACACAAATGTATGTACGAACGGACAGACGGAGTTCTTTACATAAACACAACCGGTAACAGGCTGAGTTTACAAATATATATGTGAAATAAGGAAATACACTCACACACAGAGATACCGGATGAAGCTCACCTATACAAAGAAAACATAAGGTAGAGCAAGGAGCGGATAAGGGAATTTCCTGCTTATATTTCCTGCTCAACACTTTCCTTGCCCAGGATGTCGGCCATCTCATTTTCTTCCACCCAAAATAGCACCCAAAATAAGGTAACTCTATGGCTCCTGCTCAAGTTTGCCGAGGCATTCCTATACCATTTTTGAACTTATTCCATATGAGCTCACTGCTTTAGTATCGGACCTTGGATAGGATCACAGTCTCCTGTATCTCCTTCTGATATAATGATAAAAAAAAATCAATTTCGAACATTCTGTTATTTTTTTCCACTTTTAAATTCTGCAGACCACACAAAACACATACATATACACAAACACAGATCAATTTCTAAAAACCTCTTTATTGAATTAACACTTTCATTTCAAACCCTTTTTCTAGTAAAGTTGATGCAGAAAAATATTTTGTAGGCAAAAAGTCTGGAATTAAGATATCAAACCTATCAAGTATGCTGACCAACATGTACTCTCACAACTATTACATTTATGTTAGGGCTAACATAAAATTTTTTCGACTAAATTGTGAGTAAAAAGTCCAAGTTTTTAAAGAAAATATGTTTGAAGAGGTTTGCCGCCAATATTTTTCTACAGCATTTTACACAAGAGAAAAAAAACATTCTATTATTTTTATTTTACTGTTTATTTCTAAAGACGTCATTAAATTTAATTTCACTAATTTTAAACCCCCAACAGTAGTAAGTGTTGTTAGAAAAATAAACGGTGCCATTAATTTGCTGTTTTGCCGACCTACAATTTACATTTCACATTTCAAGGAAACTTTACTAGGAACTGAAAGTGTTCAATAAAACTACCTGTTCAACATTCATTTAGTACCAACAACAAGGTGATTAATTTTCTTTTCTTTTTCCTTTTAAAAGCTTTTGTTTTTTTTTGAAAGTCTATTTCTCACTTTCTCTTATTACTTACAGTAAGAGTAACTATTACGATCGTATCAAATTTTCGAGTTTTCACCAGAAATATACATATTTAATGGTTTCCTGAACCCGACTTTTTGTCTGTAATATCTTTCGCAAAAACTCAAACTTGATATTTGGTTTGGCTATCTCTAAGGAAATTACCACGAAGTCTGGTATCTATCAAAATCCTTCAACTGGATATATCACTTTTAATTAAATGGATTTTCCCACGAAAACAGCCTCCAATGATTTTCTCTAAATTTTGTATAATTATTACACACATAAATATAGTAGGGGAGGGTGTGGCTTGTTGTTACAATGTAATTTTTAAAAAATCGGTTGCGAGAAGCACTTCCTAAGTGGTCAAAGTTGAGAGATATGCGAGTGCTGTTTGTTGTAACCAGTTCCCGCTAAGATTCTGTTGCATATGGTGGCAATGTGTGACTTTCCTCGAAATATCACAGTGAAAGCTACATTTTATTATTGAAACCGAAAGCTGTGATCTGAAAACTACTGAAGGGAAGGCTTTCATAGTTATGCTGTTCATTCATGCATCCTTAACAATAATTTCAATCCAATATGGTTGCGCTAGTATTCTTTGACCTATGTGTTTACGGATTAATTAGTGAAATAGCGTAAGTGGTTACACTTGTTACTTAGTGGGAAAAACTAGTTGTTACACTTGGTTGCATATCTTAAATCAAATCTCGGCAGTTCTTAAAAGAAATGAAGCCAGTTACAAGAAAAACGAGAAAGTTGGCCATTCTAACAAAAAGAAAATCTGTGTCTTCAAAGCTGCGAACAAGAATCAAAAAAATATTGTGCCATTACATGAATGGCAAAAATGTGCCAAAAATAATGAATAAAAAGAAAAATAAAGCTGCTATTATTATTAAAATAAAGATCTGAAAATTTGTTGTGGTGGTTGGTTCCGCAGAGCTGGAAAGCATCAGAGACATTTTCCGTGGTAGCCTGCTTCATTTTGTGGTCATCAACCGGTTTCGGGCGTTCGCCCATCTTCAGGATGCGTTCTTCAGACAGTGTGCCAACACAGACTCTACGAGACTTAGTTTTCACACTAACTGAGGTGTAAACTTTAATAACTATGGAGTATGCGTAAAACATACTCTCATTTAAGAATCTCCACTAGTATTAATTTACACCTCAGTTAGTGTGAAACTATGTCTCTGTACGAGTCTGTGTTGGCACACTGTCTGAAGAACGCATCCTGAAGATGGGCGAACGCCCGAAACCGGTCGATGACCACAAAATGAAGCAGGCTACCACGGAAAATGTCTCTGATCTGAAAATTTGTTTATTGAACATATTTCAGTTTTATTTCCTTAAAAATAAATTGTATACATTGTAACAACTTATCCTCCGCATGTAACAAAAACAAAACTTTGTTACGGTATGCGCATACAAATAGTATTTGAATTATTTAAATGTTACTTCATTTTGAAAAATCTCAAAAAAAATATATATAATTAATAGAAATAAATGAGACAACAAATTAATCAATTTTCAGCAATTTTGTGTGCTACGTACAGCAATTAAAAAATGTTAACTGAAATTTGTAACAACAAACCCCACCTTCCCCTACTTGTAGTTTTATTGGAAACATTTAAGTGGGAAATTTGATTTTCACTTTCTCTGACTAAGAGGAAGTTTTGCGATCATGCCAGATTTTTGAAATTGAGTTTTTACGGGAAGGTCACGTTTTGAGGTGGTCCCCTAAGTCCAAAAAAAAAGTTAAACTACATCTGAACAGTGGAGACTACCATCTTGTTTGAAAATGAAAGTAACGTCATATTTACCGAATTTTAGCAAAACTTTCCATCAATTCAGCAACCTAAATCATATATTAGAAATATAAATATATCTATATATATATATATATAATATATATAAAATAATATTGTGAAGTATATATTTAAATTTTATTATTCATTCGAGTTAAATATATAATAAAATATTTAAAATCTCCGCAAAATAATTATGTTTAAAATCACTTATTTTTTACTTTACGAAGTTTTTTAACATTGATAATAAATAATTCAATTGCATTGTATTTTATTACAACTGCAACTAGCAAAACAAAGTAAAGCACAAATAAACTCATTTTAACAAAGGAAAAAAAACAACACGTTTTAAGCTCAATTTTCAAAAATGCATATTTCATAATTCAAGCTCCGTATTATTTTTGTAAATATAATTCTAAAAATGGCTCTTTACGAAAAAAAAGTTGCCGACCCCTGTACAAGATTGCAATATTACATTAAAAATTGTGATTTATTGTATAGTTATAAACTAAACAATTTTTGACTTTCCCTACTACTATAAGAGAAAAGTATTGATTGTGATAGAAGTATTCAAAGTGTGCTCCCTAATCAACACATAATCGTAGAAAGATGAAAATTAATATTCCATGTAGATATCGCATCTAACTATAAGTCTAACATCAAAATCCATCAATTTGATGTGTGAGATTTCACTGATTTAAAAAAAAAAATTAAAAAATCGCTTTTTCCCTATTTTTCAAACTTCGCATAGTAACTACATATGTTTAAGCTTATAACTTGACCTGGAAAACAATTTTTTTTTTTTTTTTTTTAGAGGGTTCTGTAGGGTGGGGACAGTAGGGTTAAGTGCTCCAAAGTGGCTCCAATGTGCCACTTCATTTGGTAAAATATAATTGTAATATTGAAAAAGAAAAATATGTGTGATTGTGAAATATTAGATTTTGTTATTATTATTATTATTATTATTATTATTATTATTAATAATAAAGTCAATTGTAACTGCATGGAAGAGATAGTTAGACTTACTGAACACTGTTTGTATTATGTACAAATAATAAATACTGCAAGGACATTACACTGTATAATTTAGAGAAGAGAGTATGGTTACGTGAGAAAGAGAGTGACAGACTGACTGGCAAAATGACGGTGTGAGAAGATGGCCATAGAGTGTTAATGGTTGTTCGAATAACGTTTGAATTAGTGAGGCTGGAGCTCCTGCTCTCTTTAACTTCTCCTTCCAATGCCCAGATACGCGCCTTAGATCGCCCCTTCTACGCGCTTGAGGTAGGGGGACGTATGGATTGGATTAAATGAGTTATTGAAAAACTAAATTGAGTTAATAGTGGGTTGTTTATAAATTCAATCAACTTATAACATTCAATAACTTTGATTTGAATCAATGTCATTTAATGACTTACATCTGATATTTCTTTATTGAAATACGAGGCATGTCCAGTAAGTAAGTGTACTGAATTATTGTAGATTACAAAAATTTTTATTTGAACAAACAAATTACTTGGTTACATTAGTTTAGTACATATGTAAGCTATTTTTCGACAAGGTGACCATTCCTCTCAATGCAGGTAGTGAACCGGGGTATTAATTTTTTGATGCCTTCCTCGAAGTAGTTTCCCGCCAACCCCTTCGTCCACTTCTCCACCTCCCCCTTCACGTCCTCGTCGGTTGAAAACCTTTTTCCACCCATGTGCAGCTTCAGGGAGGTAAAGAGATAGTAATCTGAAGAATGCGCGGGATGGTTCAGGACATCCCATTTAAACGAGGCAAGCAGTTCCTTCTTGGCGTTGGCCAGGTATGGTCTGGCATTGTCGTGCAGCAGGCAGACTTCCTTTGTCAGCATGCCTCTCCTTTTGTTCTGAATCGCCCTCCGCAATTTTTTTAGGGTCTCACAGTATCTTGCAGAGTTGATGGTCTCCCCTTGAGGCATATATTCAATTAAAATTATGCCTTGACAGTCCCAAAACACGGATGCCATGATTTTCTTGGCTGAAATTGTGGTTTTGAACTTTTTGGCGGAGGGTGAAGAGGTGTGACGCCACTGTTGAGACTGCCTTTTGGTTTCAGGTGTGCAGTGTGCAACCCAAGTTTCATCTCCAGTAATGATGGAGCGGAGAAATTCATCTCCATGGAGTTTGTAGCGTCTCAAAAACTCTTGCCCGGCCTCACACTTGGCGGGAGATTGGATTGACATTTTTCACGAAACGTATTGTCGCGTCGACAGTTCTCAACGTACTGACCTCGAACCGGTCTCGTTGCGGAGGGGAGGAATCAGGCTACACGACAGTGTAGCCAACATGTCGAAAACAAAATCCCTCCGGCCGTGAGAGCCTCAGTACACTTACTTACTGGACATGCCTCGTATATAGTTACAGGCATATTCGATCATGGAGATAAAAATATTAATTTAACTATTTTCGCTTGACTATCAATCCTATTTGATACTAAAAAAAATACAACGTGGTCCCCCAAGTTGAAATAGGGTGAAGTCCTTGGACAGTGTTCTTTAAAGACCATGTTTATTTATAGTACAACCTGGAGCTCTTATAGTCCGATGCTTTTTTATTTTTTGTATATCTTTAAATTGTCCGATTGTGATCTGTTAAACTAGTAACCTGTCGCACTCCTAGTAAATCTTGTCTCCGGCCAATGGGTCACAAGGTGAACGTTTTAAAAATGAAACGGAAAATTGACATCTCTCCAGAAACCGAGTTCCAATAGATCTATCTTCAGCGCATTGCTATACTCCATTACATGTTACTGTTGTTTGATTAGCTGCCAAGAAAATGTTAAACACGCTGACAGACTTGCCCATTAATTGTTTAACTATTCAGTTGATTAGAAATAAAATTCTCTATACAAGTACAGGAATTATATTAGTAATAGCTGTTAATGTCACCAAAATAGAAATAGCTACACAATAAATCTTCCAGAATCTAGACCAAAATACGTTTGCAATACTAAAGTAATAGCTCAGAGAGATTATCGGATCAACGTTTTAACCTGCTTCATACTTGATATAAAAACTTAAGTTTTGTAAAAGCTCGTAAAAACTTCTTTGAAGCCTTATATCTTATAGGAGTGTTGGGATGGCCCTTCCTTCTTCCCAAAGATCTGCATGTTCTATCAAGTTCTAGAAGCCCAGACTTCTCAAGTTTCCCCTGTGCCTTAATTGCCCATTTATGAAACCACTGGACACGTATTCCATTTTCACCCTTCCATTATACATGCCTCAGGATCTTTTCTAAACTTGTCTACCCTGAAGACTTCGTTTTCTTCCTCATTTCTAAACTGTTTTTGGAGAGAGTGGTAGATTATTCCTGCCTAAGGGAGTTGCTGCATCTTTCTTTAGCGATTGTCGGCCTTCTTGTTGCTCTCAACCTCAAAATGACCAGGTAACCAAAAAAACAGTAATGCTATATTCTTCTGAAATAGATTTGAAGAAACCATTTTTTTTGGTACATCCCAAGGGCGTAAGTTCGCCAAACCGCGATTATAGGGGATTGACCTAACTTCAGGCAATTCCCTTGGTCGTGACTTGTCACTTTGCAATCTGGAAGTAAATGACACTCAAAGAAAGGGAACAAACTTGGAAAGTATACAAAAACCTAGAAATATATATACTAGTAATTTATATTTTAAACCATTTTTACATTTTAATATAATTAGCCTAAATAGAAGATGAAAATCTTTAACAACAAATCGAAACAATAAAAGTAGGGGAATCACCACCAATAAAAAAAAAAATTCATTCTTCAACGTTGGACAAGGTTGCCAACAGCTAGTGATTAAATAAAAAAAATAAAAGTAAGCTTTCATTATAAACTTTGGTTTTTTATGTAACTACTACTCTATTATATACGCACACTTTATAAATGGGTTCATTGTACAGTTCACTGGCCTATAGTTATATAGTTTGAATTTTGAAAACAGGTTCGCAATAATTACTATTAGTATGAAGCAACAAACACACACAGAACAGATGCTCTTTTTTTTTTATTATTACTATAGTTTAAGTTGGCAACATGTTAGTACTTAGTAACAAATCTGCGCACAAGTCTCTATCGCACTCTCTCACTCTTTCTCTTTCCCTCACCCTCTCAGTGCCTTCTCCCCCGCCATTTCGCTCCTCACCTTCTCTCCATAAATACGAAAACTATTTTGTAAACTGTTCATTTAAAAAAAAAATATATATATATAAAGATAATTTCCTTTAATTTGCCAACTTCAATTTTCTCCCTTAAACATGTGGACAAATTATATTTAATTAGTAAAATTCTGTAGCGTAATAGAGTGAGAGAAAGAGAAAGATTTAGCTACACGCGATTACTCGCGATTTTAATCATTTTTGTTTTATTTGTATCTGTAGCTTTGTCTCCCGGTCATTGTCTAGATAGGAAGATAATAGTTGAAATATTTCTAACAAAATAAGGAGCATACCAAGTTTAATGAAGTCCAGAAAAATTAGTACAGCATAACCAGTTATTACCCTTGGTGCCTATTAAAATTTGGCTCCACGTTAGCTGAGTGGTTAGTGGCATGTATTGTGCTACTGGGTTCGATCTACTGGGATATTGCCGGTTTAGGTCTTAGATTTTATTTGATGTACTAGAAATATGTAGTAAAGATGTTTGTTATTCGCTTTCGTCTATGTTATCTGATCGATAGTTGGGCATAAAGCGCGCCTGTAAAAATAGACATTACTTTACATTACTACCAAAAGAATACTTGAAAAGAAAAAATGTGGTTGAATGATTGAAAATTCGGTTAGAAATAGCTAACACGGTTAGAGAATTTTCATCTTTTGTGCGAATGGTGAGGGTGCTAGAACCGGTTATAGAGACCCAGTGTAACAGAGAGTAAAAAATTGAAGAGTTTGTAATTAATTCAGACTCAAAATTTACTTTCAGCCGAACATACTTTCACCGGAAATACAAGTATTGAGGTTTCCTGAGTCTGAAAAGTGATTTCTACTCTCTCTCTTGTGTGTATAAATGTTGAATGAATGAGTGTGAACACAATATCACAAAAGCGAAAAATTGCAGATTTAATTTTTTCACATTTATTTCAAACATTTTTCAGGGGGAAAATTTATTTTATGGCACTTTAGAAAGGAAAAGCCTTTTTAATTCACTGTTTGGAAAAGAGTCATTTGACCGGAAGTTACTTTATCGTTCTCTTAGTAAGCGGAAGGATTATTCTTTTCAGATTTTTTTAAATTTAGTATTCACCGGAAGTACATGTTCTGAGGTCCCTTCAGTACGAACAGAAATGTTTTTAGCGAATGCTGTGTGTGAGCGTTTTAAAAGAATATCTCAAATACGAAAATTCACAGAGAAATCTCAAACTTATCAATTCCGTTTAAGTATTATAACCGCATCTAACACGAAGATTTTGGGGCAAAATCCATCAACAGAAAATGCGACTTTACTAAATTTTTAATTTTTTTCAATTGTTCGCAAATTTTCTCGAAAACGACTCCAACGATTTTCTTTAAACTTCATATACCATGTACACAAATACAAGTACCTATCACTTTTATTTGAAACATTTGCCTGGGAAAATGATTTTTTGAGGACTTCTGGGGGAACAGTAACGTTAAGCTTCCCTATATAAAATACCTTGTCAGTGCAATATATGGTGCTACTTCCTATATAATATTAATATATATTAGAAACATTGCTAGAATTCCAAATTTGACGAAAATCGGTTAACCGGAAGTGCGACTTTACAGTTTTTTTTGGAATTTTCTCGAAAACGTTTATTTAACGATTTCCTGTAAATTTGGTACACTAACTACAAAGATATAAAGGTATCGCTTTTATTTGATACTTTTTTCCAAAAAAATTGATATGGGATAGTTATGTGCGGAATTTTTGGCGTTCAATTTGAAAGGTTATACGTAGTTGGTTCAGTGTTTTGGCTCTACTGGGCCACAATGTAATCATCACTTCTCTACCTGCCAAGTTTAGTAGCTAGGTCCTTATCCCCCCCACCACCCCTATATTTATGTTAGGACAAATATGTAAAATTTGAGTGTAAAGAAAATTGTCATTTTATACATAATTGTACTGACAGGAAGTAAGTGAAAATCGCATGAGTGTTTCACACCAGATTTTTTTTTCTAGTCTTTCCTAGATTTTCGTAATATAAACCCCCACGGTTATCTTTTATAAACACTGATGTGATATTATATTTATCTAGAAGTATAATCTTAGTAATTACCTGAAATCTAAGAGCATATTTTAAATTGAGTACGATAAGAATTAGGAATGAAGTCAGTAGAGACTAAAAGAGCATGATCCCACTCACACATTTGTCTATATAGGAGGCTGCTGTACATCAGCTGCTGTATAAAGTATTACTTCCCGTTTAATTCTTATTACTATTAATATTAGTTCTAATATTGTATACAGTCATACTTGTACGCTGATAACTTAATCTGAGCGTTCATATTTGTTTCTGTATTAACATTCAACATAAATATTTGTATATGAATTTGTTTTTTTTTTCCTTTTTATTTGTTATACATTTTATTAATGAATTAATAATTATCTAGATTTATTAATTATTAATTTTATATATTAGTTTTTTCTTATGCCCTGTCGAAGGCAACTTTGGCCTTTCGACATCTGGCGGCCCAATATTTGGAAGATTTACAATTTCTATTAATAGTTCTGATATCTTGAATAGCAGAGCAAATATCGAGATGCTGAGCATACATAACTGCTGATAGGTGAGGCTGTGCTATCTGTGCCGTGTAGATGGCTCTGACGGTAGTCATAACCAGTCAACATTCTGAACAGAGCCACGGACTCAGCTCTTCGGCAAATTGACTATTAGCTATTCGGCCAGCCTCGCTCCAGCAATGTTGACCACTGCTTTCTTTCAGCTAGCTGCATAAAATCCCGCTCCATATGCTCCGTCACCTTGCCTTTATCTCCCTCTTGGCGGTACTAATGTGTTCGGTGAGAGTTCCCATTCTTACCATCCTGTCAGCCTCTTCATTTCCGAACTGGCCGCAGTGCCCAGAATATTCATTTGTAGTGGTGCCATGTTTGTACTTCGGAGAATCAGATTTTCAGTTATCGTCTGGCCTTTTCTGAATATCTCTAGAGGCATGATTGCCCGGACTTGCCATTGCAAGTATTGCCACGTGCAAATCTGCAAAGAGCATCATCTTTTCGGTATTTTGCATCATTAGTGCCACCAATGTGAACAGAATGGCTCTCATGTCTTCGTCAAAACTGGACGATAATTGGAGAAATTTTAATATCTTTTAATTAAAAAAAAAGTCATGCTCCTGTTTCATCTTCAGTCATCATGATAAATTAGCTGGAACTTCAACAATAACTAAAACAAAAATAATTTTTTATTTATTTATTTATTTTTTGGCATAGGTTGCTCACCCTTAAACGAAGTAAATCTATAATATAATTGAACTGACTAAGCTCATTCAAGCATCACGCAAGCATACTCTAACCTATCATCACATTCTCGCTAATAAATACAAACAGTCCAATAAATAAAAAAACCCTAAAATCTACACCTAACCGAAAACAACTACAACATACATTCATACCAACACGGTGGGGGGGGGGGACTCGATATTCCTCGCACCCCTTCGACCTGCCTAAAGTAAAAGCAATTTACAAAATTCACTATTTACAAATATTAAACAAAATGAGAAAATAATATAATAAAATATAAAAATATAGTATAAAAGAATAATATGATAAAATAAATAAACTAAAAAAAAAAAAAATTAAAAATTGAAATTATATACATATTTATTTACATAAAGGAGATGGGGTACTCGATATTCCACCACTCCATAAAACTTATCCTAAAGCATTCAGACCACAATCAAGCCAATAAATACATTCATATTTCTTAGTCAGATCAATTAAAGATATTGTTTGAGAATATAATATCTTCATAATGGAAAGGAGCGTCCAAATATTTATATAATTCAGTAAACATTCTATCCCTTTCTGTTTTATACAAAGGACATATCCTCAGTATATGTTCAAAACAAAAGTAAGGTTAAGTGTGTGAATGTTTCACACCAATTTGCAGTATAATTCAAGTAAACGCCGAGTATTTAGTCTTGCGAGTTGGGTACGCAGTTTCCTTCGGTGTTAATTTGCTTCATTTTGTGCTCATAAATGGGTTTTTCGAGTGTTCTTCAGTAAGTTTTATTAAACAGTATGTTTAACAGACTTGCACTGGGCAAAAATCAGCTGATACTTTGTTAAGAACAGTGGCACCTGCAAACTCATTATAGCCATTGCAACACTGTTGATATCACACTGTTAGACTAACACATCTTGATGACGGACGTTGAACACAAAAGGAAAGGAAAAAAGGAAAATACAATCTCTCGGTATTTAAACTTTGTACTACGTTACTGAATTTTTACATAGTCCTTTACAATCGTTGAATATGTTTGTCTCTTTCTATCAATAGAAATCATTGGTTTCCACAGCTTTCCAGCATGTTAAATTTTTGTTGCCAAGTTTTCCTTTTAATTGACCTTTAAGTTCTATTGAAAATGAAATTCTCCTGTTCATTTCGCTTCCAGCGTATTCTGAAATTTATATCAGTTAATCAATCAATTATGTATTATGACACCTTACCTGTCAGTATTAATCTTATGAATTTTATTTTTATATTATGGTGTCACAATGTGGAAAATTATTATCTGAAAGCGTCCTTGGAGGTAAAAAAAAAATTAAATTAATGGCCCTCTGACCTTTATTTTTATGCCCTAAACTTTATATTGTAACATTTATATTATTGATGGATATCTTGTTCTGGTAACCATCTCCAAACAATAACAGTTTCGAACTTCATAACATAGCGATATAATGTTTCATTTTATTTGTGTTTTATTATGTACTTTTATTGGACGCATTACTATGTTTTTCTTCTCTCTCATAAATTGTATTGCACCATGATAAGCTGATAAAGAAAAGGATTTACTGATAACTTATATTCTCTTATAAGTGATTTTTTACTTTTTCTTACTCCTAGTAAGAGGAAGTAGTAATCGTGTCAAATTTTCGATATTGAGTTTTCACCGGAAATATCCGTTTTGAGGTCCTTTGAGTCCAAAAAAGTTGTTTTCAGCAAATGGTCTGTGCGCGCGTGTGTGTGTGTGTGTGTGTATGTATGTATGTATGCATGTGAACAGCATAGCTCAAAAACGAAAAATCGCAGAAAGTTCAAACTTGATATTCCGTTTGGGTATCACCATAGTAGGTTATCTGTCAAAATTCGTCAACCGGAAGTTCCACCTTACTGAATGTTATTTTTTTTTTCACTTTTTTGCGATTTTCTCAAAAATAGCTCTAACGATTTGCTTTAAACTTGGTATATCAACCACACATACAAAGATCTACAACATTTAATTGAAACATTTATAATGCATTTAAGGGCACTTTTGGGGGAGTGGTGTGGTTAGTTTGTCCTCTAAAGGGCTATTTCAATTTATTACACACTTCTCTCATAAAAAATAATATTAATTAGAATTAAATATGTTGTTGAAATTCCGAGTTTCAAGAAAATCAGATGACCGGAAGTGCGTTTTTATTGAACAGTTTATGTGATTTTTTCTCCATAATATCACCGGCGAATTTCATTAAATTTGATATACTAACTATAAAGTTTGTCAATTAAAATTTTTTGAAAACATGGAGTGAGAGAAAGTTGTGTGAATGTTTCATACCAGATTTTTTCCTTTCCTTAAAATATTTTAGATTATTTTATATTTTTTTTACTCACATTTATGTATGACCTTATTTTTTTAAGATCGTCATCTATTAAATTGCTAATTTTACAAATGTCCCCTATGTATTAGCTCTCTCTCTCTTTTTCAGCCTAAAAAAATCTATAGCGTTCCTAAGAGATTTTCAAAATATAGTTTCACCAGAAAAACTATTATCGAGGACTCTCCTACAGAGAAAAAAAAATCTAGTGGGCAATACTCGACACTACTTTCTCTTACTGCAGTTAATATAATATAGATAAATTATCATTAAGGATGGAAATTTTTACTCGATTACCCAAACAGAAATGTAGAAATGGTGGGGTACATTTTGATTAATATACTTACCAGGTAGAAATAAAAGAGAGCGCGTGTTTATGAGATGTGTTGTGTCCTGCGTATTTTTCTCCAAAACTTCAAGGAATCACTTAAACTTAGTTTGAGACATTTTTTTCTTCACGCTCTATTTATATTTCTTGCAATGTGCTTTGCCTGGACTTTAGTGATATTGATTTACTCCTTGTAAATCCTTGGATAGTAACCTTAGTTTTCTGGTCTTCTTTCCATTATTTCTTCGGGTTTCTTTGTTATATGGGAGGCTGTTTGACCATATTGAAGAGTGGATGCCTATCATTACAGCCGTTTCGTTTCAAAGCTTGCCGAAGATGAATTTTTTCTTTCTTGGGCCACTTCCGCTTCCTTGATTCGGCTGTCTTGTGTTTAGAATGTTGTTGTAAGCTCTAACAACCGTTACCTAAATGATTTAGACATAGAAGAATAAGAAAAATCATGCTGAAGCCGTATATTTGAAAACTCTTGCACTTTTTTTTCTTTCTTTATTTATTTATCATTGTTTTAAGCGCACGAAACAAGGAAAAGTTATTGTCTAGAATCTTGGAGTACTAACTTTCATTCAAAGGAAAAAAAAAATAATAATAATAAAAGTACTCTGAAAGTTCCTATTTAATTGAAGTATACTATCGTGAGAATCTCCTTCAGAACAGTACAATTGACGCTTCCTTCTTTCTAAGATTTCTTTCAGTTTATTCTCCAGGTAAGCAAAAATAATCAATTGAATAGAAATCTTCTTTTTTGCTTTTATCTCTTTCACACTTACCATTTATAAATAAAATACAGTCTTCTAATAAATTGAAAACATGTTAAAGAAAAAACAAAACGAAAAGAAACAAACAGTACTTTCATTTTCAAAAAAAAGAAAGAAACATATTCGTCACGAATTGAAACAAACTGTAATATGTACATATGAGCAGAATTCTAAGTTTCCTGCCACGATCAGCAATATATCCTTTCACCTTTTATATAAAAATAATTTTAATTCAAATGTAATTTGTCTCCTAGGAAATTGTAATAGTTTACTAGTTCATTATTTGTAAGTTAAACTAAATTGATTTTGTTTTACTTTTTCGTGCAATACTTAAAAAAAATCTATAGTTTCATTTTCGGAAACAACTGACAGTTTTTATAGATTTTATTTCCTAGAACAGCTCTTTGGGGAGGGGGGGTTCTTTTTTTTTTTTTGAGAGAGAGAGGAGCTTATAAAAAGTGCGTCTAACAGATAGTATTAGGGATGTGATATTCATTCCGTTTAGATACACTATTGTGGGAATTTAGATATAATTTAGCCAGCATGGCAATAGATGACTTGATTAAATTAAAAACCATGTGATATATAAAAAAGACAAAAACATAATATTATAGAATGTTATTTATTATGTATGAAAAAGTTGGGTAGTGAACATTAAAAGTATTTTTGTTTAATATATAGTTTACTGTTAGTTCTGTTTTAGCTAAGGTGTTTGTAAAAGTAGCGGGAGGATTTATGTTGTCTCCTAAATTTTTAGGGGCATGTCCGGGATTGAATTAAGAAATATGTTAAAACTAAGCTGTGTATCGAGTTTCAGTTCTTAATTAATGGATATCGGAAATATGTAATGATAATATATCGGGACTGAAAGTTGCTGAACTGAAACAACACTTAAAAAGACATAAGCTAAAACGGTGTGGAGACAGAAAAGAATTAATTGAAAGATTATGGGCGGCCTTGATTTATGAAAATTCTAAAATTAAGGATGGTAATGAAGATGAGCGTGAAAGCGAAGATAGAATAGACGAAAGTACGAAAGAGCTTGAAGAATCTGAGTGGGTTGCGGTAAGTGGCTTTATTCATTTTAATGATGTGGAAGATGAATTAAATAAGTTCACTGGTGATGACTCTTCAATAAAAGTTTCAAATTGGCTGAAGAAGTTTGAACATACAAGTCAAATGTGTGGCTGGACAGATGCTCACAAATTTATTTATGGCAGGAAATTACTTCAAGGATCTGCAAAATGGTTCATAAAATATAAGAGAGTATAATCATGGAAAACTTTTAAAAGAGCTCTATTAAAAGAATTCACAGTTCATATAAATAATGGATTATTACTTCATGAAGAACTAGGAAGACAGATGAAGCCACAGAACGTTCATGAAAATTATGGCTTCAAGGAAGAAGGTGAGCAAGAAGCGTTGGAAGAGGTGTCAGAAGTTCTGGTGAAAGAAGAACAAGAAGTAGTCGAAATAAAAGAATCACTAGTGTTAGTTGAAGATCCGTTGGTAGTAGAAGAAACGAGGGAACTTGAGCAATGTGATTTCGAGGTAGTAGATGAGAAAGGAAAAACTAAGGACAAGAATGATTTCGTGTTAGTAATTGTTACTAGGAGAAAATAGAAGAAGAAGTTAATGAGGAGAATCAATACGTCAAAGAAATAGTTGAAAAAGAAGTTGATGGTGAGAAAAAATATTCCATAGAAAAAGCCGCAGAAAAAGTTAGTGATGAAAAGTGAGAAGAGGCCAAAGAAATAGCTGATAAACAAGATATTAGTTGTAATGAAAAACAAGGCAATGTTGTAGAAGTATACGAGGTTGATGTTAAGAACTTAGACAATAAAAACAGATTGATGAGGGCAATTTAAGAACTGAACTTAAGTACAAGCGGACTTTGCTCACTTCACCAATGAAGATGCAAATAGCGACTTAAGGAAACAAACAAAATTTAGATTTGAAGAAAAGAGATGCCAAAATAATTTTATAATTAAAGATATAAGAAATCAACTAATAAAACGCAAGATCACTTGGTGCACTCAACAAAATAGATGCAAAAGAGGAAGATTAATGGAGGAGATCCATTTGCCAGTTGCAGAAATTGGAAGCATGAAAGGTGGAAGACAAGGAAATACATAAGTCGGAATGTGGTTCGAGTCAAACCACAGACGGATGGCCGAGAATGTGGGAATTTAGATATAATTTAGCCAGCATGGCAATAGATGACTTGATTAAATTAAAAACCATGTGATATATAAAACAAAAACATTAATATTATAGAATGTTATTTATTATGTATGAAAAAGTTGGGTAGTGAACATTAAAGGTATTTTTGCTTAATATATAGTTTACTGTTAGTTCTGTTTTAGCTAAGGTGTTTGTAAAAGTAGCGGGAGGATTTATGTTTTCTCCTACACTATTATATTTTACACGCGAAATTACAGGCTTAGAATGTGGTTTTATTGTATAAGAAATTTGTATAAGGGAATTTTGTATAAGAAATGTGGTAATGAATAAACATCCACTGTCGGGAGAAGGAAATTCATTACACCAAGTTTCTTTCTTTAAATTTGCACATTTTGTTATTCAGTATCCCATCATGATGGGGATACATGTTGGTTAGCAACTATAGCCCTGGTAGTCATTTGAAATGTTATTACATTGTAATATAGAAGACAGCTCACAAGGGGTATCTGTTAACCCACGGGTTATCACAGCTCAGTATTCCATGCACTTCGTCACAACAGTACATAATAATACAGTATACTCTACCCTTTACAGACAAGGACAAACACTCTCCGACCGTAGTTAATTGGCGTAAGCCAGGGGAGAAGGAAAAGAAGCTCAGTGGTAGCGCGGTGGACTAGCAATGTGGAAGTCCAGGGTTCAAATACATCATGCTGACCTTAGATTTTTTTCCTTCTAGGAGCCTCTACACTCACTGTCCGGTAATAGGCAGTGTTTTCTGTAGCTAGAGAACACTGCTCTGCGGCCGGCAGTGCACTGAGGATAATAGATCTTTCAAGTCGCATTGCATATCCCCTTTAAAATAATAAAAATAAAATAAAAAGACAGCGTCAAAAAAAACGTTTGAAATTTTATGTCACAAATTGCCCGCAAGGGGTGTCTGTTGCATGCTATTACTTGGGGAGTAGCGACCCCATGGGTTACCACAGCTCAATACTCCATCCACTTCGTCAGAACAGTACACAATACACTAAAACTACATACATTCTACACTTTACAGATAAGGGCAGATACAATGCACAAACTAGGGTCCGTCCCTAGTTAATTGGCGAAAGCCAAGGGAGAAGGAAGGGATTAGCTCAATGGTAGCGCGCCGGACTAGCAACGCGGAGGTCCCGGGTTCGAATCCAGCATGCTGCCCTTAGATTTTCTTTTGCTAGAGTCTTTACTACTCACTGTCTGGTGATGGGCAGTTTGTCTGTAGCTAGAGAACACTGCTTGGAGGCCGGCTGTGATTGGAGAAGGCTCCGAGGGGCACAAAAAATCTTTCAAGTCGCAGTGCAATAACCCTCTACAATCTACAATCTACAATGTCACAAATTCCTCAGTACCATATAAGTGCAATTGTACACCACAAATTTAAAAAACATTGTTGTAGCCATTTTCCAGAAAAGACCTATTCCAAATTCCTCTCTCGGTTAGCCGATTTTCTTCGAAAATCTGGAATTCTAGCAATGTTTCCAATGTTTATTAATATTAACGTGGATAATAGAGCCATATATATATTTTATTGAAGTGGTAATTTTCGATTAAAGCCCTAACCTAGCAGCTCCCAAGAAAATCAATTTTCTTGAAATTATAAGCAATAATTTGAAGACAATTTTTGAAGATGCGGTGGTGAGTAGCTGAACGGATTATTATGAATTTTATTTTACCATTTTCTTTTTTTTTTTTTGTGAAAATTCATCACGATTTAAATACTTTTTCACACAGGAGTAAGAGAAAATGAAAAATGGCCGTTACTATCATTATAATTATAGTCTGTTTATGGGAAAAATTGTTTCCAATATTTAATAGTTTCAAAATAATAAAAATAATATCTTGTAATTTATGTAAAAATTAAAAAAAAAGGCAGAAGAAAGATAAGTACTTACAAAAATTGATAGAATCATCGTAAAAGTTTTTATGTGTATTATGTTGCAAGGAGGGAGGGGAGAAACAACAAAATGAAAGTTTATGTTATTGACAGTTGTTATACGTGTACATGTGTATGTAGTAGCAATAAAACCAAGTAAGTTTACTACTTGATCAATATCATATGAATAATTATCAACTTTTAAAGCTTAGTGCGTATATTCCTCCCCTCCACTCTCTTTCTATCCCCTCTTTTCATATATATCCGTTTTTATTGTTACTTCTATCATATTGTTAGAGTTTTCTGAAATTTGGATTAGTTCCTTTATTACTTACTTCTTTTTATATTGTCTAATCCTTGAACAATAGCCAACTTCGGGGCTTAACATGACGAATGATTTAATTAAAGTAATAAAAATTTTTTTTATAGTGGTATTCCAAGTTTAAAGAAAATCGGTTGTAGCCGTTTTCGAGAAAATTTCTTAAAAACTCAAAAAAGAAAATTCTGTAAAATTATAATGGCCGGTAAACCGATTTTCATCAAATTTGAATTTGTTTGTTTTTTGTTTTCTTCTTGATATTGCGGGAAGCTTAACGTTACTGTTCCCTGATTTTGCCTCCCAACAAAATTATGTTTTCCCGGACAAATATTTCAAATAAAAGTGATAGACATTTGTGTGTGTGTAGATAGTACCGGCAAAACTGGAAGTTTGATGAAAGTCAGTTGTAACCGTTTTCGAGAAAATCGTGGAAAACTGGAAGAACAAAAATTAATCGCTGTATTTCCGGTGACTGGATATTGAAGGAAACTTTATTTATTGTGATGCGGGCGGCGGCGGCGGGGGGGGGGGGGGGTTGTATCTAAAGTTTGAAATGGAATCTTAAGTTTGAGCTTATTGCGATTTTTTGTTTTTGAGATATTTTATTTGTATATACAAACATAATTCTAATTTCTGTTATTTCTGTAGCATGCATATTGGTTTCGTTCCTGACCGGCTTCGGATTTTCATCCATCGTCAGAGTTAATCTTTTAATTTCGTGCAGAGAGTTGACTTCAACGCAATGTTTCTGTTACACTCACACTAGTTGGTTAGTTGATTGTAAATATGTGCGGGAGGTTATCTATATCTATCCCTTCTAAATTATCTATTATCTATCTCTTCGCTATATGCGCTTGAGTTCTCTGGAAATTTCTAGCAGGGAGATAAGGGTTTGGAACGCGAAGAGCACTGCAGTTATGGAGGTGCCCGGATCTTCCCTACGGACCTTGAAAATCCGGGAGAAGGTTACGAGGAACCCCCTCGCCGGCTCGTAGCCATTTCCGCAGCAGGTCTCCAAGGTCAGGAACCTCCAGTCTATAGAATAATGTAGGTAAAGGGGTAAGGGCAAATCCGTTCTGCTAACCTCCCGCACATACACCATAGCGTTGAAGTGAACTCTCTTCACAAACTTAGTGAATTTGCTCTGAAGATGGATGAAAACCCGAAATCGGTCATGAACAAAAGGAATATGCATGCTGCGATGGATAAAATACCAGATGTTATCCAGCATTCCGGACCCATCCACATATTCAATAATTGTAATTGATAAATTTTCTTTAAACAAGGTTTTCTTTTTAGCAAATTTCCATTTCCTGTTTAAAGGTTTATATGAATTTTAAAATGTTTAACAAAATTTTGAATTTTTTAATACTATCTTTAAATAATTAAAGCGGGTGTTAAGAAGAGATTTAGCTCGTGTACATTAGTATTACAACTGCCTAATGCAGGACCATTATGGGTGTTATATGTTCAACATTGGTTGGGATGGCTCTACTACCACCTACAAAGAACTTGCGTATTTATATAAATCTTAGGTATATAGTAATTTTATAGAGAATGTAAACGTCTGTAAAGTCTAATGTGGTGTGATTGTATAGGTAGTGACTTCCACGCGTTGGTCTAGTAGCTAGCTCACTCGTCTTTGATGCAAAAATTCTGGGTTCGTTTTCCCAGCAAAAAGAGAGTCAAATTTGGGAAGCTACATTTAGTAGCGAACCTGGATAGCGAAGACCAGAACTAAATGACGGTGGGAATCATATTCCCTCTCCCCCCATTTAAAAATCGCCTGCAGGCAAGCCTTTGCCCTTCATGGGCTATTGCGTCAACGATTTTTTTATTTTTTTATTTGTTCTTAGCACTACTGGTGGAGAACCATACAAATTTACTTGTTGGTTTTTTTAGAACATACGAGCTACCTGAATGTGACCCTTTTTGATATGACCATCAGCAACACTTGTATTCATTCGAATAATAATAAAACTCAACTGAGATACGTAGTTTCCTAGAAACACCCTAAAATCAATTTTTCTGGAAAAACAAGAAGAGATTTTAGAATTTTAGTTTTGGGTTGAAATGACCCAACCGGAAGTACTACCTACTTTAATGAATAGAGTTTTGGGTTAAAATTGCTCAAACGGAAGTACTACCTACATCACTCATATAGATTTTTGAGTTTATTTTTCTGGATATATCCATTTTAGGGGCATTCTGTGGGATGGGTGACCCTAGGATTTCCTTGAATGTGAAATTTCTGTATATTCTGCACACGGTTTTCTCAACTATATAATATTAATTAGAATTTTTTGTGCTGCCAAAATTTCCGGTTTATAAAAAAAATAAAAAATAAAATCAGTATTACTGAACGGTTTTCTGTGATTAACTCCAAAAAGATATCATCAAGTTTTATTAAACCATATTTATAGAGAATTAGTACTTTTGCTTGTAATATTTTCCCTAGAAAATTTATTTCGGATTACTGTAGAAGAAGCTGTAGGGTCTCCAAGATATGGCACGTGCCTAATCCGTAAATCCGAAGACATGTTGGAATACAGAAAAACATTTTATATTTCGTTGAAACACGGAAGTTAAAATGGTGGGGCTACGTTATGCGAATGAGTGGTGAGAGATCGCCTAGGAAAATCATTGATTTCGTTCCTAGTGAGAGGAGAAGGAAAGGCGGGCCTAGGAAAACTTGAATGAAGGGTATCACTGAAGGAATGGCCTCTAGAGGCCTTCGGGAAGGGGAGTGGGAGGACAGGGAATCTTGGACCTTGGGCACTGGGTGATTCCTTAGGAATTGTCTTTGATCCCCTCCCTCAAATTATTTCTTAGAGGGTTTCTTGGTGATTAAGAAAGTCACGCTCCCCTTAACAATGTCATTTTTATATTGTCATAATCAGATATCTTAATCCATTTGGTTGATCCCTTACTGGGCATTGTGCTTTAAGAATACACCTCTATGGTAATGGGGCTCATGCCAAACCCCTTTTGTAGAGTCTGTGAGATTGAGGAAGAAACACACCATCTATCTTATGACAGATTGCTTGGGTTATGGGGAAATATTCGGTTTCAAGACCTTTGGTCGGAACAGGATGTCTGTGGAAGAGCTTAGGCTATTTCCCTTTAAGGTTATTGTCCGATTTGTTCGGAATGCAGTGAATCGTAGATGGGTTAGACCCGGGTGTATCGTTGTTTTTCTTTGGGATAGCTATATGGTGTTTCATACCAAGGTTTTAGTTGTTTTTTTTCTTCTTATTTTCGAATCATATTTCTTTCTTGCACATGCTAAAATAAATTTGATTGTTACGTAATTAAGAACAAATAATAATAACTAAATATAACCTTGTTTAAAAGCTGTTGAGGAGCGAGATAATTGACCTTGATATGTTTGTAAACTTGAACTAATTTTTTGGTGTGGAAAAATTTTATTAATTTTTTGGTAATTAATTAAAATTATAAGAATAATGAAGCCAAATTTTTCCTTTTTTATTTATTTAATATTTGTAATTAATTTATAATTTATTTGGAAATGTAATTGTATTAATTTTGGCATTTTTTTAAATTCAGTGCCGGCAATTAATAGTAAAATTTATATTTTCAGTTATTTGTTTCCTTTTAATATTGAAAGTAGGTCATTTGGATAGATCGCAATACTTCCTCTGATAGAAGTCAAAGTTTGCTGGAGTTTAGGAAAATATTTTATTTCTAGTGCATTGCAACCAAAAGAGAGCTATTGTGCTCCGTACTGTTGCTACGATGAGACATTTTAACTTGCAGCATCCCTTTGCTCTGAGGAATCCAAGAATTTGGGAAGGTTCTAAGAAACATATATTCACCTCCAACACCCGGTATATAACCCTGGCTACTAAACTTTCTCTGACGGTGCTGCCGTTCTTTATGAAATTGTTTGGGTTTCCTCTTTCTACCCGGAAACAACCTATAAGTGCTATCTGGATTATGGGGTAGTCCAGCTTTCTTTAAGTGCTCCCCTGTGAGCATGTTTCAGATCTTTTCCAGTCCTAACTGCATCCAAAGCTCTTGACTCCCTTCTCGTTTCGGAGCTCTTCCCTCGAAAGACTGGTCGCTCATCCCACAATAGGATTTCCTAGCCTTAGGAAAGGAGGTTACTGCACCTTTTCCTGCCATGTAGTTTGGATCAACTCATTACTTTCCACGCCAACATGCCCTAGCATCTAAGAAAGGTTAACTTTATTGTTCCCGCCCAGTCTTTGAATTTCCCAAAGGATTCTCATATCAATTCTAAGCTGATAACACATAATTGCTTTAATGGCGGCTTTATTGGCTAATCTCCTGATCAAATAGAATGAATTTCCGGTTGGAAGATCCTGGAAAATTGGCCCATAGATTCCTAGATTGGGTTGCTGGCCTTAACACTACATTCCCTGACCTTCCGAGGACCTTCTTACATGAGAGAAAGTTTTATATAAAAGGTATTTTATCCGTCATAGCATGCATATTTCTTATATTCCTGACCATTTTGGATTTTCATCCATTTTGCTCTTACGATGGATGGAAATCCAAAACCGGTCAGGAATATAAGAATTATGCATGCTGTGACATATAAAATACCAGATGTTATCCATCATTGAGGACCCATCATATATTCAATAAAAACATATTATTATCATCTTGTTTGACGGAATATATAAGTTGGTTTTTTAATTTTGTTGTTAATGAAAATATTTTGTCTAACAGCCGGAGTTGCCCAGAAGTGTTATCTGTAGGCAATAAAGAAGTGGTTAGGAGGTCATTAACATTCATTATCTCTGATTGTTTACTCAATTTTTTTTTTTTTTAATTTTATTTTAATCTGTCGTCACCTTTTTTTTTTTTCTTTTTTAAAACAACCACCTGTTTAACATCATCTATATATTTTATCTATAAATTTAGAATTCGTTTCCACTTGCAGACTTGCAAAAAAATTCCGGTTTCATCCAGTTTGGAATTGGATTAGCCATTTCTTCAGTGATCTAGGCGTTCCCTCCGGATTAAACTCTCAGAGGAGCCGCAATAGATCTTTTAAATCAAAGTGAAATTTAATTTTTGTAGCCTATTTCATAAATAAGGAAACAATTTAAACTAAATAACCTTCCTTCTTTTTCTTATCATTTTCCTGTAAATATAATCTTAGTGTGAAGTGTTCATGTTATTTAGGATATATTTGTACATAATTTAATGTTCTAAAAGGGGGAAAAAATAAATACATATAGGATCTGTAAAAAGCATTTATGGCCTTTACATCTTAAACTTCAAGGGCATTAAAAAAATAAAAATTATCACTAACCATGAAGCAATATCATAAATTTGATCTTTATTCAAAAATAAAAAATAAAAAATACAAATTAGTTTCTAAAAGCTAATAATCTCGAAATAGTTAGTTCGACACTTGTGCCAAAATTACTTACTGGCTCTCCTGAATTTATAAGCATACTATTCTTATCGGCTATCGGCCAGCATTTATTCGTTAAGCCCATTATAGCTATGTCTTTAAATAATATCCTTTATTCCCTGTCAGGAACAGTGAACCACGGCGCTGTATTCTTCTTTGGCCCAGATTCTGCTTCCTTGAGGTCAAAATCGCTCCAAGTTTAATCCTGTGATTCCTATTATAGGGAAGGAAGCAGTTCTTCAAAAACTGATGATTGAGGACGCTCAATTTTTCCTGAATGATTCAAAGATAACGATTGCTAAAATTTCTATAATGCCCTGCAGTAACCAGCCAGTTGTTAACATAGCGCTTTTCTATTTCAAATTTGATCTTCCTTCCCCAGGCTCCTTCACTCGACCGTCTTATTTTACTTTGTCCATAAGTTTGGTTTTTGATCTCATTCATTTCAACGCTTCCCTTTTGCCCTGCTATTTCGGCTATTTTCGCCATTGCTCGATATAATCCACTGTTTATCCCCTTATCGACTGACTAGAGTAGTCGTCTTTAACACACACTTGTAAACCGCATACCGCATTTTCTGTGCCAACCAGTTTCTTTAACTTGTTCCTGATAATTTTTGCTTTTTATATTTTTTATTTGTTTCTATTCCACATCTTATAAGCATTCCAATATTCTCATTTCTATATTAGTATTAATTATTTGCTGTTTCAGCTGGTTTACCATATTATTGTTCTATTTATTTTTTGACACCATCCTACTTTGCAGATTATTCTAATATATATTTCACCTTCATTTGCCCAGATTTTACTCTTTTATTTAATCAACATATTCTATTCCTCTCCACGATCTTTTGCTTCTGCAACATGTTACAAGAAGTTGTTAATTCAATGACAATTACGTATTGTCTAGCAATTATTATTTTATTGCAACTAATAATCTTTCTTTTACTCTCCATACATTTTGAGTTGTAATTCTAACAATTTATTTCATCTCTTTTGGACATTATTATTCGTATTCCGCCTTGGATGCCGTTCACTCTTTGGCTAGACAAAGCGATTTTAATATTAACCGCTATGACCTTATATATCCATACTATATGAAGTTGATTTATATGAATCTCATTTAAGATTGGGAGATTCCACTTTGGATAGTAGTTTGAATATATTCAATAGGCCACGAACCAACAGGAGCATGGAGTCAGAATGAATGTTAGCAGCTTTGATTTGATGCATTTATTGAGGAAACTGGTCTAGGAGCTTTAAGGAAATAGATTCTTCCTGAGAAGAGGTTAAATAAGGTTAACAATCCTGAGACAGCCAAACTAAAAGCACCAATAAATATCCACATGGTATTCATCGAAGTCGGATAACTTTAGACGCATTTAAGCTTCATTTTCTCTCTATTTAAAAAGCTGTTTTTGGAATCTAAAAGCATGGACGAGAATTTCTATTTTTCACTTAAGCTTTATTTTTGCCCTGGACTTTCCTATTCCCTTTGCCTTTCTATATGCCGACTATTCGAATATTTCTGTCATTCTGTTTGGCTCTCCGCCAAAACTATTTGAAATTCTTATCTTAATAAATAAAATGACTCTGCACCAGGTCCATCCGCTATCAAAGTTTTAATGTAATTACAATTTTTTATTGTATGTAATCCTATTTTATTCATTTTGTTATTCAGAAATTGAAGATAACTAGCAAATCTCCATAAATACCCGAACTTTCAATTTGATAGAAATACCACTTTGTTATAGGACCCCTAGGAAAGTATTTTTTAATTTTTCTATCTCAAATTTTTGCAAGATACAAGCAACATTGTGTTTAGAGAAAACAAAAAACATTTTTAAGTAATTAGATACATAGCCTGTCTAGAATAAAAAATATTTTATACGAGTAGTTTGAATTCTCCTAAATTATGATATGAACAAAGGTGACAATTCCATAATATGTAGAGAAATTGAATAACAAATCAATCAGCAAAGTAAGCAGAATTACAAAAAAAAAAAAAAAAAAAAAAAATTGGACTAAAAAATATTATTAATAGAATAAAAACAAAATGATGACAAATTAAAAAAAAGATAAAATTAATAATAGTAATCAAAAATATGTCCTTGCGAGGTATAGGGGACGTTATTAGGTCACAGGGTCTTTGAATTCTGTTCCTTATCACGATAACCTTAAAAAAAGAATTTTCTTATCAATAGCAATTGATTATCCCAATCGAATATTAATTTGAATTGTTCTTGGAATTAATTTTTTTAATTTTTTTATTTTATTATTGCTATTATTATTTTATTTATTTTTTTTGTTAAACAATCTCGTGTGATAGATTCACATGGCACTCTTGCAGCATTTCACACAGTTCTAAGCTTACAAATGTTCTGAAAAGCCATATTATTATTATTATCATCTTTCCGGGGCCATTTTCATGAAAAAAACTTGAGTTCTGGGTTGAAACAGTGTCCTTGTGGTGGTTGGTTTCGCAGAGCTGGAAAGCATCAGAGGCATTTTCCGTGGTAGCCTGCTTCATTTTGTGGTCATCGACAGGTTTCGGGCGTTCGCCCATCTTCAGGGTGCGTTTTTCGGACAGTGTGACAACACTGATTGAACAGAGCAAATTCAGTTTACACACTCCATAACACTTCAGTGTGTAAACTGAATTTGCTCTGTGCAAGTCACACTGTCTGAAAAGCGCATCCTGAAAATGGGCAAACGCCCGAAACCGGTTGATGACCATAAAATGAAGCTGGCTACCACGGAAAATGTCTCTGATGAAACAGTGTCAATTGTTTGTCAATATCAACCGACGTTTCGCCCTTATTGCAATGAGCCTCCTCAGGTCGTTGCCTTGAAACCAATTGCCTATATATAACTGTATTTGGAGAAAGTCGTGTAAGTGTTTCATATAAGATTTTTTACTTTCCTGCGAATTTTGTTCACAAATAATACTCCCCATACAAACTATTCACTAAGAACATTTCTTCCATAGTGAGATGCGGCTATATGACAGGTTTATGATGAAATATCAGATTATCAAAATTTGACATGATCGTATTAATTGGACATTATCACATTACTATATTTGGACATGTGTAATATTAGTAATAATTGTTAATAAAACTTCTAGGAATTTCTGAATACTTTACAAAACATTCAAATAACAGGAACTTAATGTTGTAAATTCAACAACCCAGTTCATATGTAGTAAATACCTGGAACTGGCCCTTTTCTCAGTATTTCCCTGAACCTGGGGATGTATTTCCACTGGCAGAGCGTGAGAGTGTGAGAGACAGAGTCCAGCGGTTTGGACAGAGTAATTGAAAACTATGGTACTCTGTGTTTTCCCACTATAAATAACTCCTTGTCTACTTGTATTTCACTTGTTTTCTAACCACTCTTTATCTAATATATGAAGATTTTTCCTTTAGTTTTTAGTTTCCTATATAAAATGGAAAAGAAAATAGGTTACGATCTTTTTTCAAGTAGATAAAAGAAAAAAAATCAGGTGTAAAACATTCATACAACTTTCTGTTACTCCAGTTCACAAAATTATAATTGACAAATTTTATAGTTTGTGTACCAAATTTAATGAAATTCGTCTAAAACTGAAAAAACTGTCCAGTAAAAGCGCACTTCCGGTTTACTAATTTCCTTGAAACTCGGAATTTTGGCCATCTATTTATTTCTAATTAATTTTGTTTGGATGATAGAATTGTATAATCAATATGATAGCACTTTAGAGAAAACATAACCTCACCTCTCCCCTAAAAGTATCCTTAAAAGAATTTTTCCAGAGAAATGTTTTAAATAAAAGTTGTAGATCTTTGCATGTTTAGTTTATATACGAAGTTTTAAAAAAATCGTCGGAGCCATTTTTGAGTAAATTGCGAAAAAGAGAAGAAATCATGTAGTAAAGTGGCAAAGGAAACGCACTTCCGGTTATCCGATTTTTTTCAATCTCGGAATTTCAACAACATATTTAATTCTAATTAACATTATTTAGATGACAGAATTGTCTAATAAACTGAAATAGCACTGAAAACCCAACCCCACCCCCCCCAAAAGTGCCCTTCAATGCATTTTCCCGGAGAAATGTTTCAAATAAAAGTTGTAGCTCTTTGTATGTGTAGTTGATGTACCAAGTTTAAAAAAAATCGTCGGAGCCATTTTTTAGAAAATCGCAAAAGAGTTAAAAAAAAAACTAGTAAAGTGGTACTTCCGGTTGAGGAATTTTGACAGATAACGTACAGTCAGATAGATTCCATGCTGATACCTAAACGGAATATCATGTTTCAACTTTCTGCGGTTTTTCGTTTTTGAGCTATACTGTTCACATATCCACACAGACTCACACACACAGACCATTTGCTTTAAACCAGTTTTTTGGACTCAGGGGACCTCAAAACGGATATTTGCGTTGAAAACTCGATATCGAAAATTTGACAGATTACAATACTTCTTCGTACTAGGAGTAAGAGAAAGTAAAAATAATAATTTAGGCCTACCTTTTTTTTTTTTTTGTAAATCTTGTTGAAATATTGGTCTATCCGTTTGTACTAGAATTTTACTAAAATAGCTGAAACTTATTTGTTAGATTTTCTTCATAACTATAGGGAACTGGTAATTAACCCACTGATTAACCCGTGGATTCATATATCACGCTACAACTACTCCTTACACGATACCCGGGGAGGAAAGTTAAGTATACACAATTTTTATGACTTAGCAACCTGGAAGAGGGCTAATCAGGACCAAATCAAAGGAAAGATAACGAACGAATTCTAAAAGAATTATAAACATTAGTCTAACTAGAGACATTAATCAGTTACTACACTAAGTCAATTATGTATTCAAAGTACGTATTTACCATAATTCTGTCATGCCGTTTTAACGCCTTAGGTTCTGCTTTTTACAAGTGTGAAATCATTGCTATGTAATATTTCGATCATTTACAATATTATATTCGTCTCAGTAATTCGTTAATATAGTTTATCTCAAATTCCAACTAATCCTACTAGAGATTACAACAGATTGTATGGTATTTAGGGATTGGGGAATTACATTATGTAACGTTTTTTATTGGTTTCTTTTACGAAAGAGATTATAGAAATGGTTATGTAGAGGCCAGCAGCTTCAATACGCTAGAACATCTACAATGGGCCTCCCTTGCTTCCTACGGAAACGGTTTGTTTGTGTGTGTGTTTGTTCTGTGTATACACGAAAAATCTCCTAGGAATCCAACCTTGATATTCCGTTTAAGTGTTAATAAAGCCTTGATATTCAGTTTTTCGCGATTTTCCTCAAAAAAACAAACAAAAAAAAACAATAATCAGCAACTACAATTTTCTTGAAACCTGTATACTGTATGGATTTTAGGAATGAGATGACGTAAGGCTTTCCTCTAAAATATCCTTTTAGATTAATACTGTACGGTCCTACAACATAATGTTATGTGAATTAAGTAAGTCAGTTAAAATTTTGAAGTTTTAAGGAAATCGATTGACAAGAAGTGGGGGAAATTTTATGAACGTTTCTTTTCGTATTCTGAGATGTGTTTTGAATCGATAACAACTCCAGCGGAAACATCATATCACTACTATCTCGTATAAAGATCTAAATGGACCAGTTTTCTTTGTAACTTGTTTTTCCAAGAATACTGATTGATTATAGGGGACTAATTGGGTGGTCACGCCGTTGTAATGTGATTGGAGATGTGTAAGTTTGTAGTGGCTCGAGCGGTATTGTAAAAGGGCTTGTAAGTATGTTTGAGATTAAGATAGAAGTATTAGTAATAACTAAGAAATCACCACTGTTAACAATAAATATATTCTTTCAAAATAATAACTACAAGTTATTTGATATTATAAACTTATAAATATATTGTAAAACTGCCACTGATATTTAGAGAACGATTCCTGAAGTAGTGTTCTGGCTTTGGAAGCAGAATACAGACTTAGTTGTTTGAAAGCAGAAGTCAGACTGTATTCTTTGAAGGCTGAAGGCAGACTGTGCTAAGGAATTCCCTCTCTAGCGAGGGAATTTTCTTTTACAAAAGAATTACCTAACGGGATTTTTGTGCCTTTGTTTTCCTAATAGCAATGGCCCCAATTTACAGTACCTGACTCTAAAATACACTCTTTTTGAAGGTAAATTCACAGTTTAATATATTAACAAAATTATATTTTTGAAACTATAAAATATTCTAAACTATTTTTCATTTTTCTATTTCGTTCTTCCACTACACCGTTCTCTAAAATATCATTTCATTATAGTGTTTGCTACCCCTCTCAGTTATGTGATACTGAAGGCAATAAACAGTAATCTAAACTTAACCAAATTAGTAAAAAATGTTTGAAGAAAATTTGGTTTTGGGCTAATGAAACTTGGGGTGAAAGAATGTCCGTGGGTCTATTTTTCACAAATGTTTTATTTTTTTAATATTCATATAAATTGATTTTTTGTTTTATTTAAATTATGACCTGATTTCTCAATCAGTTTTTTATAATTCAGGTTGAATTTGTTATATCTATAAAAATGGAAATTTAGTAAATGTCAATTGAATTTTTCTCAATTTATTTTTATATTTTAAAAAAGATATTTTCATAGATTTTAATCATCAATTTAAACCATCTATAGAATTTTTATCTCTGGTCATATGTCTGTCAGATCAAGTAACAGTCAGGTGTCAGCTGGTCAATCAAGTCAAAACATTGTTCAAAATAATGTGATGGGAATGTCATAAATAATATATGTGTCAATATTATGATTGGTTATATTTCAGTATGCTAAATTGGAAGAAGTTATGATTGTGATATCACCTCATTTTTATTTTCTCTTACGATTAGTATTGATATCGAGTTTTCACCGGAAATACATGTTTTGATATATCGCTAAACTACGAAAAAGTGGATTTTTGGAAAACAGTCTGTATGTATAGAAAACGGCCTGCAATTTAAACCAAGCCAAAGGCAAACAATGATGCAGCCTTCTCGAAGAGCCACTACCACTCTCGCTGGATCGACTTTGTCTCTCTGAAGACCAAGGTTGGCACACTTATTAACAAACGGACTTGACGATTGCCAATGCTTGGCGAAATAGTATTGGGTCTCTTCGGATGCACAAGACGCCGAATGAAAAAAACTTGAATAGCACGGAGCGAGAATAGAAACTGGCAGAGTGTTGATGATGATGTAATAGTATCCAAAGAGAATATTTGTAGCAGAGAAAGAGAGACAAAATGCTAGGACCACTCTCTCGGACTAAAGTGTGAGAAACCACATAAATACAGCGAAGGGACATAGATATAGGACACTTCACATAACTGAGGTCACTCGCCATTCACTACGTGTCATACCCTTTACCACTCTACCTTATTCTATCATTTCAAGTGTCCAGGCAGTCAGTGTCACTTATCATATTATACAGTGTTAACCATATCTTATTAGTTCATTCAAACCAGACAATTTCTCTCCTTCATCAACCCCACTATAATGAGGTTTACTTGAAGACTGCATAAAACACTGAATTGTAGACTGGACTGTAGACCAAATAGGAGACTCTTGTTTGAGTCTAGCTAGTCTCTTATATATGCTTGTCTTGTAGAAAACTTCCCCTACTTGTCCTTTCAGATCTCCGACGCGGTTGATGTAGGCGGATTTTGTACTCCCGCTACGATGGTGAATTGAACAGTTTGTGTTGACGAGATGCGTTACACCTCATGTGACATACTGAGTGACGTAACTGTGTGCAGATGACGTAGCAACTGGGTGAATTGCCTTATGATTTTTGGTTGTAGGCAATGCATTACAGTAAATAACAAAACAGATGTTATATGAATAAATACGTATACGTTTTTCATCTAAAAAAGTACTCCTATTTAGAAATAAAATTTGTTAATTAAAATATGACATCCATTATTATTGCAGGCAAGCAGTTCAAGGTTTCCATTTAAAATGTGAAAAAAAGAAAATCTTGTTTCTTTCATTAATAAAAAAGTTTTTTTTTATTAATAATTTACCTTGGCCTCTACTATTATTAAATAAATTAATATTTACCAACAAACAAATATATGTATGTATTTTTTATTATTTTTTATTTAATACATTTATAATGTTAAAATTATAAACTTTAGTAATTAACTTGTTATTGTTACGTATTATTTCACATATCTAGATTTATAACAATAAATAATGTTTATAACTTTATTACATATGTAAATAACAATAAATACGAGAATATTGAAAAGATATAGAACAGATATAGAACGTTCTATCACGTATTGGCATCGGTAATTATTCTGAAAGATAAACGTTAGCGGTATTGAATTTAATATCTTTTCCATACAATGACTGGATTTTTTGGGCTTAAAATAAGGCATTTACATTGCTTTATGTGCTTCATCTGTTGGAAAAACAAAAATCTGATGAGAAACACTCACACGACTTTCTCTTACCTCAGTTTGCAGAATTATAAATTACAAATTTTCGTCAAATTTGTAATCTAAGTTTTGTAAATTCGTAATTTAGGTTAATCGATTTTTCTCACATATGGCATTCTACCACAATATATAAATAATATTATATAAGCGGCACTCAAACTCAAAAATGAATTATTTTCCTATGTCCTTCATTTCAGTCTCTAATTTTAATGAAAATAATTTCTTTCAGTATTTTTGTTTTCTAAAACTTTATTTTTTATTATGTGAAACAACTGAGTTCTAAGATATGATGAGAAACATGATAAGTTAGGTTCTTAAACTTGCTAATCGTTTCTCGCAAAAAAAAATGGTTAAAAGAAGTTTTAATAAGTTAACTGAGAGTTAAAATTAAATTTAAACAATTGTCATAAAAGTGAATTTATTATTTTTATTATCTAAAGTTTTATTATCAAATTTTTTGATCGTATCAAATTTTCGAGATTGTGTTTTTACCGGAAATATATATGTTTTACGGGTCTTGATAATATTTGTTTGTCAAAATAAATCAGACGATTGCGATCTTAGGATGTTGGTTAAAATTAGTCAACAACAGGAAGTACCCCCTTAATTATTTAATGGATTTTTCAGGGTTTTTTTTTCTTTTTTTTTGTGATTTTCTCGAAAATGGCTCAACGGATTTTCTTTAACCGATATATAAACATTACAAGGATGTAGGTTTATCAGCCTTTTTGTTGGATCTTTTTCCGGAAAAATTTATTTTGGAGGGGTTCAGGGGAGCCAGGAGGTTTATATTTCACACAAATGTGATGTTTGATTATTTATATAGTTCAGCTCTTCCCTTCTTTACAATATTAAAGTCACTGAACATTTAGTAAAAATTGTGAAGAATTATAACAATGAAATTACATTAAAAGAATCTAATCTATAGAGAATGAAGTGTACTAGGCCACCTATGGGCCCAATGTTACAGCTCAAATCAAATGGCAAATAAAAAACGCCAGTGCTGAGACGAGAGAAATCTCCACTCTTGTATTCGGCACCACCAAATTGCAGCCCCATTGCGGGTGGGGGGTCGATTGCAAGCAGAGTGCTCACAATTTGCAAATGATGTCCAAACAGTGTTTTATCTTTTTGGCCACATTTCCTGCAGAGTGGTTCCCCATAGAGACCCATACTGTACCCATATGTAGATGCTTCATGAAAAAGTAATGCTTTGCAACCACAGCAGTGATTCTCCTTAGCTCGTCTTTCGTTTTGCCAGCCACTCCGTCAAAAATATCTTGGAATGATCGTAGTCCTATTCCAATGGAGTATATATTTCCGTGTAAGCCACCGGCTGACATGTGTTTAGAGAGAGTGGAATTGTGAGCTGATAGCTCTAGACTCGCAGCTAATCCACCTAACACGGGGACACCACTATCATCATTGCGAAGCCTTGACCACCACGAAACTTTTCCTCAACTCGAGGTAGGTCTTCCATACCCAACCCAACCCTAAAGCCTACTCTAAACTGCCTTAACCTACTCATCCACAACAATAAATAGACACATCCCAATAAATACACTCACACTTCTCACTACTAACTAAAATTTCCGAGGAGAGCTACTCAATATTCGATCACCCCGTTCCTAACTTACGCTATTCAGATACTAACTCCTACACTTACCTACTTACACTACCTCCCCATCCCTTTCTTTTATCCCTAACACTCCACTGACAAACTCTCTAAATATCCCAAACTCCTCCATACTTTTAAATCCCGGTATCCCAACTCCCTTCCATACCTCTTCCAGATGATAATAATAAAGATATTAATGATATTAATAATAACAATGTTAATAGTCGGGCTATGCGCGCGGCGAAGGCGGTGAAAAACAAGAATAGTAAAGCGAATATATGATATTACAACTGATAATAGTAATAATAATAAAATTAATGAGGAACTATCTATGGAAACAGGTGGTGCGAACTTGAGTGGCATAGTACAATAGTTCAAAATATAACTGAAGAAGATGCGATGAAACAATTACTGTTTCCTCTTTTTTGTCCTGAAAAAGACGTTAAATTTGTCAAAACTTTTGGGTTCTCTATAGAATTGTGTTTTTTTTACCGCTCCTCTTTATTTTTCAACTATAAACGAAACGGTGGAGAATCTTCATCTGCTTAATATTAAATAATGTTAACAAACAAACATGTTAAAATGTTAAAAACAACTAAATCCATTGCCAAAATTTCTAGTTAAAAGAAAATCGTTTTCGGAATACTAATTTTACTTTTTCCTGATTTTTCTCGATAAAGATACTAACTTTGGATTTCATTAAATTTGGTCTACTAACTATATATTTATAGATCTATCACTTTTGTTTGAAACTCCACTTTGAATATATCCAAGAAAATTGTTTTTAGGAAGGGTCTGGTGGGCCTTTCATCAAATTTTACTTAAAAGTGCCATTTTATTGTATGAGAAAAATTGTCAAAGTGAATTGTGTGAAAAGCATTAAAAGAAAGTCGTAACACTGTTTCACACTAGTTTGTTTAAACATAAAATAAATTAATCACTTTAATGTTTATTAAATAAAAAGGATTATTTATAGATGAACGCATTATAATCGTCCTCCAAAATTTTGACATTGCACATAGATAACCTAAATTTAAAAATAACAAAAATATCAAAAATTAAAAAACTAAACAGGAAGTACTTGGTAAGGATAATCATCATGATATAGCGCGTTAGTTCCAGAATGGATTTTAACAAGTGGGGGAATGATTTTTGATAAGAGATCAAGGAATTGTAACTATTTATTATTTATTTTCATTCGAGGATTTACGGGTTATCCTTTATTAACATTTGTAATAGAATATAAGTGATTTATTTTATTTAAAATTTTGTAAAAACTTTTTTTACATTCCTTATGGGGTAGGAGGAAGTATAACTATTTCACCCCTCCTTCTTTTTCTTTTAACATTCACACAGTGTCACTCTCTCTAAATCCTCTCTATATCTCACTCTCTCTAATGATATGTTTATCTGTATATATCTATATATATATATATCAAAAACATAAAATCTACAAAAACTTAAATCTATATTTCGAAAGTTAAACACCGAGGTTTCGATTAAAATCCACCAACCGAAAATGCCATTGTCCTGGATGGTTACGTTCAGATTTTCTCAATTGCGTTGAAAACGGCTTCAAGAGTGTTAAATATTTTAGAAATATCAGTTAGGGGAAATTTGTGCCTTGGCTGGCAAAATGGGTACAAGGAATTAATAGCGAAAGACAAAGCACTTGGCCAACTCTATTGTAATTTACCACCCTTTTCGAATGCGGCGATTTAATATAAATTTAAGACTAAAAATTTTAGGTTATTCAGCCATTTTCCGGCAGTTACAATATCAGTCCACAGTCAGTCTTAATCTCACAGTCAAGAAGTGTTGTACTCTGTCACCCTATTCTTTTGTTTATTTATTCTAGTATTATATTTGTAGATTGTTGTAGGGGATTATTGCACTGCGACCTGAAAGATCTATTGTGCCCCTGGAGTCTTCTCCAGTGCACAGCCGGCCTCCAAGCAGCGTTCTCTAGCTACGGAAAACACTGCCCATCTCCGGTCAGTGAGTTGTAGAGGCTCCTAGAAAGAGAAAATCTAAGGGCAGATGCTGGATTCGAACCCGGGCCTCCAGCTAGTCCAGCGCGCTACAACTGAGCTAATCCCTTCCTTCTCCCTTGGCTTTCGCCAATTAACTTGGGACGGAGACCCTAGTTTGTGTACTGTGTTTGTCCTTGTCTGTAAAGTTTAGAGTTTATGTAGTTTAAGTGTATTGTGAACTGTTCTAACGAAGTGCATGGACTACTGAGCTGTGGTAGCCCATGGGGTCGCTATTCCCCAAGTAACTGCATGCAACAGATATCCCTTGCGAGCTTAGTTTTATATTTAGTTAAGCTCGTTTTTATGTATAAATGTCCAGTCATTAAATTATAAGTTGCCTTTAAATATTTCATTCCTTACTCACTTAAAGTCTTCTTTAAATTCTTGAAAACACGCCCTTTCAAAAACCGCTGGTACTAGACTACAAACATACATCCAACATCCACCAGTTATACTATGTAACCTATCACTTAAAAAATGGATTTTATCGGAGGTTCTTGGAAATCTGTGTGATATTTGTAAACTGTCATTTCATTGGTAGAAGCGACTGGCTTGGTGAACTATAGTGTAATCACAATCAGTGATACTCCTATATATCAAGAGCCAGCTGGTAAAAACGTACGGTTAGGGGCGACTGTGGACTTTGGCTGAAGCGTTTAGTAAACTCAGTAGAAAATTCTGGTGTGAATCATTCACGCGACTTCCTCCTACTTCAGTTAGTACAATTTAACTGACAAATTTTTCTTTAAAATTGCAACTTTTCTGATTCTACACCGTTATATTTCTATACCTGGGCGAACTACTGTGGCGCGCCCTCAGTCAAAACCAACAAACCATTGTATATAATCAAATTTTTTCGGGAAAAATGTTTCAAATAAAAGTGAAAAGTTTTTATCTGTGCAGTGAACATCCAGATTTAAAGAAAACCACTTTGGAAAGTCGCACTTCCGGTTAGCCGATTTACTTCAAATTTGGAATTCTAAAAATGCTTCTAATGTATATTATTATTATGCTGTAGTAAAGCCATCCATTCATCATGTTGAATGGTTCATTAGAGCAGCGGTTTCCAAACTTTCTGTATCGTCGCCCCTCTCCTTCATAATAAATGTTCACAATAAGTTGTCGCACCCCAACTGCATTTTTTGTTAACAGTTTAATTTTATAAATACTAAACATATATTACAATTAATTTAATGATCCACAAAACAACGTTCTATATTTTGTAAAGTTCTTAAAGCCTTTATTTATTATAGTTTAATTGTATAATAATAGCTATATTTAAAATAATCTCAAAATATTGCAACGAATAAAATATTTCAATACAACATAACAACTCAAAAACAGTCCTAACCAATAAATACTATCCTTACAACTCATTTAATGGATTTCAAAACAATATTATATATTATCTATATTTTTAACGGAAAAATTAATATTTATTATAATAGAATATCAAATACATTTAAAAATTTACAAAAAACCAATACACATTCAATATAACATAATACTATTTTAGGGTGATAAGTGATAGGGGAATTTAATTTATAACTTCTAGACGAGATAAACTGTATGTTTGCATAGGCTTAGCCATCAAACAGGTGTTGCAAATTATTTAAATAACAATAAAGGGTAATTAAATGGTTAATAGAGTGTAAAATAAGAAAACATCTGGCAAGCTCAGTCTTCTTATTCATCAACTATTCAATAATATAAACATTATATTCAGTTTATTGTCTGAATGTATTCTATATACATATAATATATTTATGTTCTGAACAATGTATTGGAGGACAAGGTTACCGAATGAAGGTCTCAGAACAGTTATTTTCATTTTCTCTTTTAATCCATTCTCTTCTTGTGATATTCTTTTATGTCTATTTATATATATTACTGTCTTGTCCAATGCTTTGTAGTATTATAAAGGGTCACAACACATAACTCATGAATGCTTCTCCTCAGTGTTTAAGTTTATTATCAAAAATATTCTCTCTTTTTTTTTACATTCCTGACATTCGCAACAATATATCGTATCACATGTGAATTTGTTGGATATCGGAGAGATTGACAAGATCCTGGAACAATAAAGATGGGAGATTCCACCCAATGGAGGTACTCCCTTGTAATTTAATTTAATTTTCAGAGAACTGGAGGTTTAATTATTGAGAGACCAGCGGCCTTTTAATCCTCTGAGAGGATTACCAGGGATGGTGATAATCTTTGAATATGCAGATGTGGAATCATGGAAATTTTTATAACAGGATGTTATTAGCTGGTGGACAAATAGAGTTTTAAGATCAGTGTGAAGGGTGAGATTGAAGACATGGTAAGGAACACTGTTGATTTTTCAAAGGGCTCTGGACTGGAAGGAATACGAATGCTTGGTTGAACCCCAAATCTGGCATCCGTAAGTCCACAGGGGTTTTTTGTCTGTGTGTTACATATAGTGTGTTTAGAAGGTGGATCAAGCAGTCTAGAAAGAAGTTTAAATCGTCTGTTTAGTTCCTGTCTCTTCAGTTCTATGTTATTCGTTGTCTAAATATAAATCAAGATAGCAAACTCGTCTACTGTTGGGATTATGGTCCCATAGAGAAGGATAGGCTCAAGTTTATAGTTTTGCATTTGGAGGGGTTGACTTTGATTTTCCATTTTTTAAACCAGTTATGCAAGGAATTTATTTGGGGAATTGGCTCGTCTAGGAATTGAGGATTGTTTGTGGTGATAAGGAATGTATAGAATATTGTATAGAAGCGTTGGGAGGACACTTCCTTTGAAGAATTCAGCTTTGACTGGGGATGTGGTGGAGTAGGAGAAGCCTGAGCGGACTCGGTAAGATCGATTATTCAGAAAGGATTTGAGGATTAAGTAATAAGAGGAGGGAAGGATAGCCTGATAGCCTTGCGCTTCCACAGCAAGCCAGGATGCCAAAAACCTGCCCGAAAATCAAAAATATACAAAACGAATTTTTGATGATATCAACAAAAAAAATTAATTCATATTTTTCATGCTACTTTCTCCTGCGATATAAGAGAAATATTTTGTTTACGTGTCGAATTTCCAAAATCAAATTTTTTCTCCGGAAATTCACCGCTCTGTATTTTCTGAAAATGAAATGCTTTATGTGTATGAGTGTGTTTTCCATGGGACTTAATTTTTCAAAGGTTCTGGAGCAGCTGCACTATTAAGCTTTCCTCTAATATGCCAGCTCAGTATAAAGTACGGTATAATGGTAAATGTTTTGTTAAAATTCTAAATCTGAAGAAAATTGGTTAACCAGAAGTGCTGGACTTTTATAGAATTATTTTGTCAGTTTTTTTTTTTTTTTTTTTTAAAGAAATTTTCAATGAACGATTTCCTTTAAACATGGAAAACATGGAAACTGCACGAAATATAAACTTATAGTTCTAAGTTTGATAAAATATTCTCAATTGGAGAAAGTTCTGTGAGTGTTTCACACCGCAGTTGTTTTTTTTATATTTAGTGAAAGTTATTATGACGTCCGTACTTCGTTGTTGATTTTCACTTCTTCTTTTTTTTAAATATTTTGTTAATTTTTATTAATATTTTACTTAGAGAGGTCAAATTTGTGAATTGCCTTTTATTAGGATGTCGTGTGAATAAAAAGCCAAGATGTTTGACATTTAAAAAGTGAACTTCAGATAATGGGACTGGCACATTATTTCATTAAAAGAAAAAAAACAAAAAAAAAACTCAACTTTACTCTCACTAAATTATTTCTATTTCAGTTGATAATACGTTATGAATTTCTAAATAGACATCAATTGGCTCCGTCTTTCTTTTTTAATGTGGTATTGTATAATTTAATTCATTTCATTTTCACCCAGAAATCGTTCAAGTTGAGAAATCTTTAGTTTTACTTTCTCTGATTGCTGTTAAACAAAAACTAGAGCTCCCCCCCCCCCTAGAGGCTGTCACCCCCTGATAAACAAATATAATTCCAAATTTAGAGAATCATTTTCAATTAGAATTTTATTAATTGCATATGAGAAAGTTCCATTTCCAAGTACGTGTTCCATACCGCAGTATAGTTTTACTTTTTTCAATTTTTTTTTTCTTTGGACTAGCTATGTATGCCCAGAGGAGCCTTATGCCCCTTCCCTTTAACGAATAATAATAATAATAAAGCCTCTGACCTCATTAAGAAAATTTAAAAATAACATCTGGTCCGAAACACTCACAAGACATTCTCTTACTGCAGTTTACAGAAATTTACTAATTTAATTTTTTTCTAACTTATAATTTCTATCTTGGTATTTTATTCGTCATAGCATGCATATTTATTTTGTTACAGACCGGTTTTGGATTTTCATCCACCGTCAGAGTAAATCTATCAATTTCTTGCAGAGACTTCATTTAAAACGCAATGTTTTCGTTTCCATCTCCAATTTGCCGTTTGCTGCCAACCTTCTTACATATCAAAGTACCTACATATTTTCTTGTATTAACCTTGCTAGTATTTCATATTTATTTATTTTTTTTTTTACAAGCTTTTGACTTTTCTAAAAGTTTGGATTGCCTTTCTTAAAACTTTATCTATTCTTAGGAATATATGTACTCCTGAAATTTCTTATCGCTCCCCCCACCCTTATAAAATGTGGCTTGATAAATTAACACCACTATTAAAATTTAGTTATAAAGTATCCTTCAAAACATGCTATTTATTATGCTGTAACGCAGCCACTGGTGCCATCTAGGAGAGAAAGCAGGTACCTCAAAGCGCTGGTACCGCTAGGAAGCGCTGGCGGCGCGCTCTAGCTCTTTCTAGAAGAATCGAGAATCTTACAGACCCTTCACCATAGGTATAAACGGTGAACACAGCTGAAGTTTAGGGAGTTTACAGAGAATCTTGTTACAAACGAAGTGTACGTTTGTGAAAAGTGTATAAAAAGTGAACAAAGTGAACTTTTGTGCTTTAAACTGAGTATTAATTATTATTAAGTGTTGTATTTATAATTTATTGTGTAAAAGAATAAATTGGTATTTTTCTTATTGAAGTTTAGACTATTTTATCTAAATGGACCCACTTAAATTTAGTTACAATAGCTAGTTCAGAGGGAAAAACGTTACAATACATTATTTACTAATGGCTTATCATAATTTATAATAATTCCATTTTGCCATTAAACACACACACACATAATAACATAACATTATAACCTCCCTCACACACAAACTACAAGTGTCGTGAAACGAAAACATTGTGTTTGAAGTGAACTCTCTGCACGAAATGGCTAGATTTACTCTGACGATGGATGAAAATCCGAAACCGGTTAGTAACCAAATAAATATGCATGCTACGATGGACAAAAATACCAGATGTTATCCAGCATTGGGGAGCCATCCACATATTTTATAATCTGTACTAAATGTTTGCTTGACTTCAATTTTATACCAATTGAAGAATCTAAATTGAGGAAACCGTAAATTTCTTTAAATTACCTTTCTCCAAAAAAAAGTTTCCAATAAATGGTAAGTCTCTGTATTCATAGTTGGTGTAACAAATTTAATGAAATCTGTCGATGAATTATGATCTAAATCGTCGGAATATCTTTGGTAAGAAACGGAAATGTCAAGAACTGTCAGTTTGTAGAGAAGTTCGTCAGCCACCAAGCTCCACATCAAAGGGTGACATTACCCATTCTTCTTTAAACGGTACTGAATGGAACGTTTTTAACGATTTGGACCCCTTAATATGGTACACTTCATGAAAGTATTTCACGTTAAAATATAAACAATGTCCGAAACTGACCCAATGAAGTATCCTCCTAAAAACTGTTTCATTAGAAAGGTCGGCAGTATAATATAAAACGACCTTATTTATTTTAAACTTACAGTCTTCCCAACATGGGATTTTAAAGTTATATTTCAACACACAGACAAATTGCCGAGCGATCATTTACAATTATGCAATAAATTGCTTTGATATTTTCTTCACCTGCAATAAAGTGAGAGGTCGTTTTTTTTTTGTTTTGTTTTTGAAAATGTCATTGCAAACAGTTTAACTATCATTATTTATTGTAACTACAGATTAGCTAATGAAACAAAAGTTTAAAATACAAAATTCAAAAGTTGTTTTACATCCGCATTTTACACACCTACATATATGTGGTGTTTAATAAATACATTATATATACCTTAACTAGGATTCAATGGTGCAATAAATTTTTCAACAAATTCTTTAGTTTTTTACTTTCTCTTACTTTTACATTCCTCGTAAGAAAGAGAAAGTCTTGCGATCGTTTCACATTTTCTAAGGAAATGCAGGTTTTGAGATCCCCTGAGTACGAAAATAATGTTTTTCGTGAATGAAATATATAAGTGTATATATATATATATGTATATAATATATTTTATGTATAAATAAAATATCTCAAAAACGAAAAACCGCAGGGATCTCAAACTTGATATTCTGTTTAGATACTATCATTACATCCGATACGAAAGTTTCAGTGAAACTCGGTATAACCGTTAACCAAACAGCCTAGACCTTATTGAATGGTTTTTTTGGAGTTTATCGCCATTTCCTCAATATCGACCAAACAATATCGAACATTAATCTTCGCATACTAAACTACACGTCTTTAAAAGCCTATCACTTTTATTTGAAACATTCTTTCAGGGAAAATTTCTATTTTATTGGGGGTGGGGGGGTTCTGCCAAATCTGTGACGCTAGGTTTCAAATATTATTAAGGTTTGAATTTGACGCTAGGTCCTGGACTACAATGTAATCACAATTGTGTATTACCTACCAACTGATGATGCTGAAAAACCAACATGTATCTCCTTCACCAATTATTTATGTAAACGGCTATTAAACATTAATTGAAAATTCCGTTAGGTGAAGTTAAGAGAAAGTGGTGTTAACTGTTTCGATCCAGACTTAATTTTTTTGTTTTATTCTCAAAAACGACTTCAACAACTTTAAACTTTGTATAAGCAAGCGAATTCGCCATATAAAAGCTGGACTCAATAGTTCCATTAATCAACGGAGTGAGGCGCCACCATCGGCTTTCAAGCGCACTTCAACTACGCATTACTTGATGTGTCACGCCCACTGTAATGTATTGCACAAAGTCAGCTTTAATTTTGACCAAGAAATCCTTCCACCTAGTAGCTGTCTTCTAGCCTTACACCAAAATATAGCTGGTATAAAAAGCCGGAAATCTGAAAGCTTAAGCCTTGCTCCCACGGCGCATGGTTTGGCAAACCTCGAGTTGCTCGAGGTTCGTACTGGTTGACTTGTGGCCTATCGAATTCCGACCTCGCGCTGTTTCCACGACAATCATTGCCAGACATTCTTTTTCAGTTTCATTACTTTCGTTCTTGAATTTTTAAATTTTTTTCTTAATGTAACTAATATTCAATAAAAATGAATAAAGGTTATAAAACGGACAGTGATGAGGAAGTAGCGTATGCCCTAGCAGTTTATGTATTGTTCAGACGTGAGGTTATTGAAGGAGAAAGTGATGAAACGCAAAAGGCGTTGGTGGATGGTGTCATTCTAATAGTACCGTAACTAAATGAAATAAATATGAAATTTAAATTAGGCCGTTTAATCAAACTGTTGATTCACAAACCTTTGATGCCCGAGCATTTATCGATATTTCACGGGGAAAGGCCTAGCCACCCTGAGTAACGAGTAACGTTCTCAAGGCGCAAGTATGATAAACTATCAGACCAGACTTGCCAAAAACAGTCGCCAGATGAACTTTGGAAAAGTATGCAGATTTTTGAAACATGAACCTTGAAGGGTTCACTAATTAGAGCCACACTAGTCTTAATTTAATTGACTTAATTTAATTTCCTGTACTCTACCTAAACTTTCATCATTTTTATTGTGTTATTATAATATATACATACGTATATACATTTTCCGTAAAGAACAAACATGAGTTCTGTAATGACATGGCAAGGTCACAGCAATGTCAAACCTTCACAACACATAACAAAAGAAAGAATAATTTATAACTAGTGGCCTAGACGGCCGCTGTCTTCAAGACAAGGCCGCGGCCAAACAAACAAAACCAAGGGTCAATACTTTACATCAAAGCAAGCACCGATAAGCTGGCTACTGACCTAAATCGCCGGTCACCGAACTAACCAAGGTCGCACAAGGTCGCACCCTAGGACAGATGTCTTGGTGTGAGTGTTGCTAACACTGATATAAACTTCGCCCTATTGGAAGAGGGGATGATCATACTTCAGTACGTCTTCAAGATCATTATACGAGCAGCAGTTCCGCGTCCCTATACAGTTTTTATTCATACTTATTTCCTTAGTTGTGCATCTTAGTTCATTTATTTTAATCATTCTAAATTATTAGTTATTTATCTCCTATTTATTTCTAAGTATTTATTGTTAATAGTTACCATCACTCACGTTTAAATTATTGCACAAATACAGTCTATTTTTATAAATTCAGTGTTAATAATTCGAGCACTAACTTCCAAAAATCTCTAAATCTCTTCAAGACATCTACTACATGCCATAGGAATCACAATAAACGATTCCACTACAGTTCTAACTACCCAGATCACTCTTCATTCAGCCAACGTTACACCATTCTACCTCAACGTTACCAACATCACTCACTCTTTGCTTGGTCACTCTACACTCTACTCTTTCAATAGGGCGACTTAAAAATTATGAGGAGATTGTCACAATAAGTTGTGAGTACACTGTCAGTTTGTGTGTTCAGTTTTATCAAACCTCATCCTTCATGCAAGTCTACGATACTGCATACTTCATACGACAATATACAATTTCATTAACTATATAATATTGATTAGAAATATGTGAATATGTTGGGGAAATTCCAAAATTTAACGTACATATTTACAATTTAATATATTTATAAAACGAACTGAATATTCGATTAGTTTTTCGAATATTCTTTGCTAGCTAACTTTAAAATGTTTCAATTAAAAAGCGTCTAGACGAATTTCCCAGGAATTTGATTGCATTCTCCATTATTTAATAGTTCAGTCCTTAAAGTAGTTAACTACTAGTAATTAACGCAAATTGACCCAGAAATACAAAATAAGTAATACAGTATAACACAAATGAACCGATTATTATTATTATTTTTTTTTTTTTTTACTTTAGGTTCGAATAATTCGGTGATTTAGTGGAAACAAATTGAAAAATTCAGCTCCGTCTTTAACTTCTCTAGCAGTATTATCCATGAAGAATAGTTTCATGTGTCCAACCCTTTAGAAGTATGGCTGATATATTTTACGATAGAGTTTTATTTGATGCTTTAACTGTACCCAAGTATTTAAAGTATTTGCAAAAGATGTCTTAGATAAAAGACGTAGACTACTCAGAGAAGTAGAGTAATGATCTTGCGCAGTGATATATTTAGAAAGACTGATTTGGAGTATAAAAAAAGTGAGGTAGTGTGACATGTGCTCGCCTCCACGTGGCGGACGGACAGTGAGCAACGTGTATCTTTAAACATGCCAAGTAATACAATCGGATTATTAGAAAAAGATATATCTTTTTGAAGAAATGTGCCCAAAAACCAGCAGGTAATGAGCAAAAGCTCGTTTACTGTTGAAGCGGAAACACATAACCCCGCCTTCCCCCCCCCAAACTTTAAATGAATTTTTCCGGTAAAATGAATCAAATAAAAGTTTCTAGTTCGTTATATGTGTAGTGGATATACTAAGTTTATAGAAAAAAATTTGTTGAAGCCGGTATTTGAGAAAATCACAGAAAACTGAAAAGTCCATTCAGTAAAGTTGTATACTTCCGGTTGAAATATTTCGACAGGTAAAGTTCCTGTCGGATCCCATGGTATTACCCAAGTGGAATTGCAAGTATGAATATTCTGGGGATTTTTCGTTTGTGAACTATCTGTTTACGTACACTCACAGACTGTTTTCTAAAAACCAACTTTTTGAACTCAGGGACCCCCAAAACGGGTATTTCCGGTGAAAATTTGATATCGAAAATTTCGCAAGATTACAAGGAGTGTGCCTCTTACTAGGAGTGTTTCACCTTAGATTTGTCTTAATTTAATTTCCTGTACTCTACCTAAATTTTTATAATTTTTATTGTGTTATTATAATATATACATATATACACTTTCCGTAAAGATGGCAAATTATTTTGGGAACTTTGCCAAAGAATGGAAAGAAGACAAAAGATAAAAGAAATGGGGACAAATTCTGACATTGAAGATATGACTGGCGCCATTTAAGCATATGTTTTTGTTTCCTAAATATAGGTTTCTTTTTTCAATGAAACACCCAATAAAATTTTCATTTGTGTGTTATTGTTTGTACCAATTAATAGACACGTTTATAGATCGATTTCATTCCTAGGTTCATTTGTACTATTCTATGAATTATTTCATTTATAAAAATCTGGTGTGAAACACTCACACAACTTTCTCTTACTCCTGTTGCCAAAATTATAATTGACAAATGTTATAGTTAGTGTACCAAATTTAACGAAATTCGTCGAAAATTGAAAAAACGATTCAGTAAAAGCGCACTTCCGGTTTACTAATTTTCTTAAAACTCGGTATTTTGGCCATCTATTTATTTCTAATTACTTTTGTTTGGATGATAGAATTGTATAATCAACATGCTGGAGGAAGCTGTAGCCCCAATCCTCCTCTAAAAGTGCCCTTAAATAAATTTTCCCAGAGAAATGTTTAAATAAATGATGTAGATCTTTGCATGTTTAGTTTATATTAGAAGTTTCAAGAAAATCATCGGAGCCATTTTTGAGAAAATCGCGATAAAGTGAAGAAATTATTTAGTAAAGTGTTAAAATAAACGCACTTCCGGTTATCCGATTTTTTCAAACTCGGAATTTCAACAACATATTCAATTTTAATTAACATTATTAAGAAGGCAGAATTGTCTAATAAGCTGAAATAGCACTTTAGATGAAAAACCTAACCCCATCCCTCCCCCGGAAGTGCCCTTAAATGAATTTTTCCGGAGAAATGTTTCAAATAGAAGTTGTAGCTCTTTGTACATGTAGTTGATTCACCAAGTTTAAAGAAAAAATCGTCGGAGCCATTTTTGAGAAAATCGCAAAAACGTAAAAAAAAAAACTAGTAAAGTGGTACTTTCGTTTAGGAATTTTGACAGATAGACGTATGTCAATCCCAGGGTGATACCTAAATGGAATATCAAGTGTGAACTTTCTACGGTTTTTTGTTTTTGAGCTATGCTGTTCACATACATACACACACACACACGGACACACACACACACAGACCATTTGCTAAAAACCATTTTTTTGGACTCAGGGGAACTCAAAACGGATATTTCCGGTGAAAACTCGATATCGAAAATTTGACACGATTACAATACTTCCTCTTACTAGAAGAGAAAGTAAAAAATTGTTTAAGTTGAGTTGTATAAATTAGAAAAAGATATCTATCAATATTTAATTCCCACTCTCCAATAAAAAAGAGTGGTATTGAGTTCACAAGTCCAAAATTTTACAATTTTCAAAGCATTCAATAAAAATATTATATCTTGAAGATCCTTGGATTTCCAAATGGTTTAAAGAAAATCGATCCAGGCAAAAGACCAGCAGAAATGGTAGAGAAATGCAAACTTTATGGGTTTTAACTTGCCCATAGGCATGAGATCATTGGTGGTCAGTAACTTTTTTTAGTAACTTAAATTTTATAAAGCGAACGCAAGTATAAAAATAACCATACAATCATATAAATGAAAAAATCGATATATTCTGAATATTGGATGGGGGGGTGGGGCAAAAAATTTTTATAAAATATGTATCTTTTTATTAAAAAACAAAAAAAAAATAAATTGAAAAACAAGAATTTATTTCTAAATACAAACAAATCGTTCATAAAAAGTAATTTGGAGATTCTATTTTTTTATTTTATAATTTTTTTATTTATTTATTTAAATATTCGAAATTATTTTTAATTTTTTACTTCCTCTTACTGCTTGTTGCGATCGTGTCAAATTTTCGATTTCGAGTTTACAACGGAAATACATGATTTGATAAATACGAAATGTGTTTTTTTAAGAGAAAGGTTAGTATGTACGCTTATGTATGAATGTGCATAGCTCTGAAAAGAAAGTTCAAACTTGACATTTCGTTTAGATACCCAACAGGGAGTTTAGTTATCAGTCAAAATTCCTCATCTGGAAGTTCCACTTTTACTTCATAGATTTTCCATATTTTTTCTCCATAATAACACAGTAGGATTTCATTAAATTTGTTACGCTAACTATGGAAACGGAAGTTGGGAACTTCTTTTTGAGAATGTGTATTTAAAGAAGTTTTGATGCTGGATGGGGTTATGCTTTCCTCTAAAAGAAATCGTTTTATTAAGCTTAATTGCTCCCATTGATATAAAATTGAAGACAAGCAAACATTTCGTCAACAAATTATTATACGTTTGAAGAAAACTTGTGAATTATAAAACTGTGTAAACTGGTTTTAATTGAAAGTCGTGTGAGTGTTTCACACCAGTTTTATTTGGCCTATGAATATTAGGATAATCTTGATTTATAAAACCTCTTGAATGACTTACCTTTCCTTGGTATAACTCTTTGTTCTGCTGCGCATATATATATATTTTTTTTTTTATTAGGTGTTTACAACTTCATAATAATGTATCTAGTAAATCTGATGAATGAAACTATGTACAAGAGTGGAGCAGCTGTCCATTGACAACTCTCCAAAGTATTTTCAATAAGTGAGGAAGGAGATGTATAACGGAAAATAGGTAATATGGATGAGAAGAGCTTTGGAAAATATTAGGAAGGATTCAGTGAAAAGGTTTAATAGGAAAGTTAGGCTGAAAGGGGAAAGATATTTACATTATATACATATTTACATAATTACATATTTACATTTGTTTGTCACTCTGTCAGAAGATCTCTCGGCCACTGACGTTTCAGTCTTATGACAGGGTTTCCAGGGATGGAATGGGAAGAAAGTTTTTGGATTAAAGGGTTATGATGGTCTGGAGAGGGATGCATGGAATTTTTTTTATATCGGGATAAAATGAGGTCGCGGACAAAAGGGATATTTAGGTCTTTGTGAATGATAGAGTTTGAAGCATAGAAAGGAGCTAGTAGTGACTTTATGAAGGATTATGGATTGGAGGATTTGTAATCGGAGATAATTGGAGCGCTTGGTTGAGCCCCACACTTCGATTCCGTACGTCCACATAGGCTTGAGTACTTTGTAGTCAGCCTGTAGATTAGTACTTTGTTGTCTAGAGAAAGACGAGAACGCGAGTCGGTCGAGTAAACGCGAGAGTAATTTGTATCGTCGATTTAGTTACTGTCTCTTGAGTCTTGTGTGAGGATTCCAAGTCAGTCTTTTGTCCAAGTAGAGTCCTAAGTAGCGAACTTTATCAACAGTAGGTAAGAATTGTCCGTCAAGTTGTACTGGTGGGCATATCCGCATATATTTAGAAGACTCTTTTCTACCATCAAATTTGTGCCACAATAGATCCTTGGGGTGTCGCGGTGGCGTAGGCTGAGTAGCCATTCCCCCGGTAGAATCTATCTACCATCAAATTTAGCCACCACTAACAAATACTGCGCTCAACAATTCGACTACTTTTTATTTGTATTTAAAAAAAAAGAGAATAAAATAAACCTTTCAACTTACATGAGTCATCTGAAATGTTGAATATCGGGTCACACAAATTACCGGTCACTAATTACCATAACTCACAACCACGCACACAAACACACACGAACACTAATCAATATTTTTTACATATAGTTCATCCGGCAACATTAAGTTTAAGTTTAAAGAAAATAATTTTTTATGAAATGGCCAAAAACAGAAAACTATTCGGCTAATAGGAATTTTGGACGGAAAGAAAAAGGATGTTTAGTGTAGCAGTGGTCTTTTATTCTGTAATAACTATAAATAAATAATCGATAAGTATTTCGGGGGACAAAATGTGTACAGAATTTGATATCCGGAAAGATTATTAAACATCTTTTCTTAAGATTTGTATTTATATAAAAATTTTTCTTTTGTCAATCCAAAGTATTAAATAGTAATTATGCTTATTACAATTGAAATTTAGTATTAGCAATGAGATTTGCACTTTTAATATCTCTTTGTTTGTTAAAAACAAAAAGGTCAGGTGTTAATTAGTTTTTTATTCTTCCCTCCTTATTAGAAAAAAAAAAAAGAAAAAGAAAAAAAGTTGTAATTTATTCTCATATTTGTGTATGACGTAAGATAGTACAGGTAGCGCTAACCAGACAAAGGACATATATACAAACAGACATACATCAAACTGGGGCTGTTAGTAGTGATCAAGGACCTTCTTGCAATATGAGCGCTTTGTATTGGAGACTAGATAGCAACAGGGAAGGGGAAGATTTTTTAATTTTTCAGGGTCAGCCGCTAATAAAAACTGTTACACTCTCTCGCTCTCTCTCACTCTATTTTTCTTAAAAAAAGTTTTATTTATGTTATAAAAATATGTCCGGACATACCGCTAGGAGCGTCCAAGGTTCCGGCCGTGATTAGAATTTCATTTTTCTTTTCTTATTTTATTTTGACTTTTATTATTTTTATTTGTTTATTATTATCTTTTAACGGATATTTTTTTTTTTCTTAATGGTTTTGTTATTTAATTTATTTTTAACAGAAGAGGACGACACTTCAATATTCAACACTGCCATAGGTTGGTTGATTAAATCGTCCCAAGGTACGAAAGGAAAGAATCCTGACAGAGTTTGGCATGACGAGATTTTAGTAAAATTAAAAAAAAAAAAGCTGCTGTCAGACTTTCACACGACCCTGTCTCTTATTGCAATTGTAACAGTTCTAAATGATCAAGTTTTTTATTCTTTATACTTGCAAAGTTTATTAAACGTTGTTGACTTGATTGCTTTATAAACATAGTAGGGATTACACGGATTTACCTGAAGCGACTGCATTGTATAGAGGCCACCTTTAGCCAAAGTTTAAATACATTAATTTAATCCTAAATCACAAGTCACCCAAGAAACCCCTATAAATAAATTCCAGTTTCCAAAACAAAACAAAAAAAATCAAATAAAGAATAGGTTTATTTGTGTGCAGTTAGCATTCCAAGAAAATTTATTTAACCCTCTTTGAGCTGTAGATAGGAGTAATATAGGGAGTTCATAGTTTCTCATCACTCTGAGGCTTCCATTTCCGATGATAGGATCATTAAGATTTAGTCTGGGGATTGATCCAATCACTCTAGCTATTTATAGGAATCCTAGAAGGGCGGATTGCGGTTTATATTTTAGAATTCTAGGATATAAATTTATTCATCCAATCGTGGTGCCCTCGCTGTTATTAAACCAAGAAAGGGAGGCTGGCATTCTTCATGAACACGTTAGATCTTCATTTGAGTAGTCCTGCCCCTCCAAAGTGGTTATGGCAATAGGAACCCCTGGTAGTCTTCCTAGTTTGAAAAACTAAGCAGCCACGTTAGGGGTTCATACAGGAAGGCTATTCTTATTGATTCCTCGGAATCATGGTATAGGCATAATAATCTTAAAAAGGCATATAAATGTGCTCTTAGGAAAGCCAAGAGAAACTTCTGGAGATCCTTTTACGAGGATTTAAATTCATCCCAAGCATCATCTAGGCTGGTACGGATTCTCAGTAAGGGTAAGGACTGTCAGATTCCTTTAGAGTGGGGGGAAATGGAAACATTACATTTCTGCTTAATACTCATTTCACTGATAATACAAGAATAAATACGGTGCTTCGCCTGCTGTAGGTGAAAGGAACCTAGAACCTAGTAACCTAATTATCTTGGATGACATAGTTTGCAAGATAGAGTAGGTTGGACAGTACAATTTTTCTCATCTTTCAAGTCACCAGACGGGGTTTATTTTTGTCAGTTCCAAAGTGAGTAGGGATGTTCTGAAGAAGGTATTCATAAGAATTTTTAAAGGTTGTTTAAAATTTGGCTAAGTACCCGTACTATGGAGGGAAGTTAGGGTGATCTTCATTCATAAACCAGTAAAAAGCCCTAAGGCATTTAGATTTACAAGTCTTATGCCATTCCTCCAAAAGACTTTTGAAAAGTTGGTGGATCTTAAAAAGACATATAAATATGCTCTTAGGAAAGCCAAGAGAAACTCCTGGAGATCCTTTTATGAGGATTTAAATTCATCCCAGAATTATCTAGGCTGATACGGATTCTCAATAAGTATAAGGATTGTCAGTTAGGTACCTACCTTTCGATACCCTGATGATTCCTTTAGAGAGTGGGAAATTGAAACATTTTATTTCTACTTAATACACCGGCAGTGCACTGAGAAGGCCGGAAGTTCTTCTCTCTCAAGGAGAGTTGGAATTGGACTCTTTACTAATGGAAAATCATCCATTGTCTGGTCAGTAGGATAGAATCTGCTCTTGAGACAAAGAAATATGCTCTAGGGTGTTTCTTAGATGTTGAGGGGGCAATTGACAGAGTATCGTTCGATGCTCTTAAAGATTTCCTAAGTCGAATATATATGTAACCAGTTTCATTAAGTGAATAGGTATTTAAGGAGTACAGTTATAAGGCGTCTCTCTAGGCAAGCACACTGTGATAGTATAAACGGGGAGAGGATGCACCCCCACCAAGATTGTCTCTCACCAAGATTTTTGAGAAAATCACGAAAAACTGAAAAAAAAAAAAATTCAGCAAAGTTGCTCTTCATATATGACATGATGGCAATACTTACTCTTACTAGAAAAATTAAAAATTAAAAACGAAATAAATAACTTATAATGAATTATTAATAATTTTCAAGGACTTAATGATTTGTTTATTTATTAATTAGGTATTGGTGATGTTAAGAGAGGGGATGGAGAGGCAACAATCCATTCAATATCTCATTACTTCCATTGTCACTGTATGGTATGTATGTGTATGGTATGTATGTATGTGTCTGTATGTATGTTTATCGAGGCAACTATATAACAAATACTTCCTAGTTTTATGAAGATGCCCTTGGAATGGATGTTTTAGGAAGCAGTGGTTCTCATTGCGTTCATACTCTATACCATTGTAACCTTCCTTCACTTTAAGATAACAACAGATAATATTGAAGACGATCTCCTTCACGCGCACACACACACACACACACACACACACACACACACACACACACAAACACACAGAGTTCTATTCTAGATCCCTTTGTCTCCCCAGTAACCTCATCAATCTTGCTTCTTCCTAATAAATATCATTATTTTCCCGCTCTTTTTTTATGCGTAATTTTCTTTTTTTTCTCCATACCTTATTTGACTTCGAAATTAGGTTATCTCTTTTATGGATTTATTTATTTTGAAGTAAAAGAGGTTTTGTGTTGAGAAACTGATGCGAGGTGGTCACACGACATTCTTTGTAATTTACACATTTTCATTACACAATTTCCACCATTCTTCTTTCCATTTCCACTCGTACTCCTCTTATTTCTCTCTTGCATAGTACTTTGGACTTCCTGTATCCAAGTAATAGCTGGTCTTCTTCTACCCTTGACAACTTTTCTTCATTCATCTTTTTTGCATGGCCATAGCATATTAATTGTTTCTTTCATATAAGCAATTCTTTATGTCTACAATTTATATTAGCCAAACTGAACGGCAATCTAGAAGGTGGGGGTAGAAGTATAATGAACTAAAAGAAGTATAAAGCGTCTATTACTCGTACCAATGTGAAGTACCAACTGCAATGGTGTTTTTAGTTGAAGACAGACTATTCTTTTTGATGGTTTACATTGTGCAATTAATTTACTATCATTTCTATTCTAAGAATCAATATTTAATTATCTCATCTGACTTTTCTTTCACTTTTTTTTCAACACTATAAACAAAAAATAGAACTAAAAAGTATATTATTACATTGTAATTTAATTTCATGTTTTGTTTAATTAACAAAATTTAATATAAGTTACAATTAATTCTCTGAACTAATAGTGAAAAATAATACTCTCGGTCATGGGATCATCAGGTCATAACAAAATATTTATTGGTATTAAAATAAAACTCCGTGGGAAGAAAGATCCCACGGATGGGATGATGATCTAATAAACACCAGCAGAATGTGTCTGTCTCTATAAATCTGTACGAGTGTGCTTTTGAACATTTCACACACTTTTAATACCGTTGAAATATATGTTAGCACAATTTGTTTTCCTTTTTTTAACATCGTTAGCAATTTTGTATTTTAGCTTGGTTGTAATTTTCATTATATCGATCAAATAACATTAGATTAAAGTAATGCATTTTCTATATTGATATAAATAAAAATGGAAATTTAATTAATTCAGTTTCAGTTAAATTAGTTTCAGTTTCAATGAATTTTTGGTCCTTACTGTGGCGGGAGAAAAGATTTGTTTGAATGATCTTCAATTAAATGCTTCGTCTAATTTATATCTTAATATTTAAGGGGGGAGGGACTATAACTCAATATTTTTTTACTTTCACTAACTGCTGTTTGAGGAAGTATTGCGACCGTGCCAGATTTTCGAAACTGAGTTTTCACCGGAAATACATGTTTCAAGGTCCCTTGAGTCCAAAAAAGTGATTTTTAGAATATGATTTGTATGTGTGGATATGTGTGAAAAGAATATCTCAAAACCGAAAAGTTGCAGGAAGCTTAAACTTGGTATTCCGTTTACGCAACATCACCGCATCAGATACAAAGCTTTCGGACCAAATCCATCAACGAAAGTGCCACTTTATTGAATGGTTTTTTCTGTTTTTTTTTTGTTTTTTTTTGTGATTTTCTCAAAAACGGCCCAAATGATTTTCTGTAAACTTGTTTATATCTCTTGTTTAACTCACATACAATTTGCTACAACTTTTATTTGAAACATTTTTCCGGAAAAATTCATTTAAGGGCACTTTTGGGGGAGGGGTGGGGTTATGGTTTCCTCTAAATTACTATTTTAGTTAATGTGCCTTGGTGCACAATGGGCCCAGCTGAGGTCTAAGTGCTGAACCTCCTAGTAGGCCCCGAGTTTCTAATGTGCCTTACAATTCTTTCAACTAATAAATAAGATCATGACTGAATAGGTTTTTTCAGTTTTTTGCGATTTTCTCCATAAAAATGCCGACGGTTTTAAACACTAATAATTATTGTAAGTATGAAGAATATTTGCCATTTCACAGTAAGAGAAAGTCGTGTGAGTGTTTCACACCAGATTTTTTCCCAAGGATTTTCCACAAAATTGAGATTACCTCAGACCAGCAAGCTAATCATATTTTCACATTTTACATTTTAAAATTTCCATCTGTTTTCTGTATAATATAATCAAGCTGGTCACCCCTCATACATGGAGTGTCATGTATCGAACGTCATATATCGACAGTGTGCTGCAGAAACTATAATTATCAGTATAAAGAGTCGATATTAGTTTTCCAGTATTCTACCCAATGTGTCTTCCATGCAAAGCCCTCGAATAACCATGATCTCTTCAATGCCATTTTGTCAGTTTTCCCTCCCTGGTCTGTTTCCATCCATTTCTTTTGTCTGTCTTTTGTTAGCAGATCCATTTTCTATGCTTGGAAAGGGGAGTCAGCACATAGCTAAAACCCTAAACTTGATATCCAAGCGCTTTTCTGTCAATATACCCTTCCTTAAAGAGGTGTCGCCTTCACCATGACTCAAGAATCCTCCCTATCTGTTACAATAGGGATAATAAGAAAAGTGAAGGGGATGAAGCGAGAGCGGGACCGAAATTCTGTTATGGTCTGCTTGGTTAGGGATGGCAAAGCAGGTCTTGTTGTGCCTCCTAAGACATACATTTGGCCGGCCACTTGCTAGGTCTACCTACCACTGCGATAGTCCATAACTCGGTTCCGGAATTTACTTTGAAATCCGTGGGAAGGACGTCCTCACCGTAAGAAAATCACAAATGAGAAAGAAAGGGGAGAGAGAACCCATTAAAATTCCACCCCTCTTTTGATGAACTGCCCAGAGATCATATCTAATTTTTACTTTCTCTTACTCCTAGTAAAAGGAAGTATTGTAATCGTGTCAAATTTTCGATATCGAGTTTTCACCGGAAATAACCGTTTTGAGGTCCCCTGAGTCCATAAAAGTGGTTTTTAGCAAATGGTCTGTGTGTGTGTGTGTGTGTTTGTGTATGTGTCTGTGAACAGCATAGCTCAAAAAGGAAAAACTGTAGAAAGTTGAAACTTGATATTCCATTTAGGTATCACCATGGCATCTGACAGTACGTTATCTATCAAAATTCCTCACCGGAAGTACCACTTCACAAGTTTTTTTTTTTTACTTTTTTTCGATTTTCTCAAAAATGACCCCGACGATTTTCTTTAAACTTGGTATATCAACTACACACAGAAAGAGCTACAACTTTTATTTGCAATGTTTCTCTGGGAAAATTCATTTCAGGGCACTTTTAAAGGAGAGGTGGGGTTAGGTTTTCATCTAAAGTGCTATTCCAGTTTATTATACAATTCTGTCATCTAAATAATATTAATTAGAATTGAATGTGTTGTTGAAATTCCGAGTTTGAAAAATTGGTTGACTGGAAGTGTGATTTTACAGAAATGTACTTTTCAGTTTTTGTTATTTTCTCAAAAATGGCTCCAACGATTTTCTTTAAATTATGTATGTGAACTACACATATATAGAGCTAAAAATTTTATTTGAAACATTTCTCCTGGTGAAGTCATTTAAGGGGGTTTTTCGTGGAGGTGGAGTTATGTTTTTTCTCTAAAGTGCTATCGTATTTGATTTATACATCTCTACCATCGAAACAAAATTAATTAGAAATAAATAGATGGCCAAAATTCCGAGTTTCAAGAAAATTAGTAAACCGGAAGTGCGCTTTTACTGAACATTTTTTACAGTTTACGACGAACTTCAACGAATTTCATCAAATTTTTGTAAACAAACTCTAAAATCTGTCAATTACAATTTTGAAAACTGGAGTAAGAGAAAGTTGAGTGACTGTTTCACACCGGATTTTTTATTATGGTTTGGAGGTGTTAAACATTAATTCCTCCCACTTTTCCATTTCATTCCATCTAAGGATGAGAGAATGAAAAGGACGCTGGAAATCAAGAGGTCAGAGGAAAGATACCTAAGATATTGACCTAAATTGCTTTTATGGGCTGTAGTAAAAGTGCTCATAGATAATGTTTCCGAATCTCCAATGGAAGGATATTTTGACACAGAAGTATTCCAGGATTGTTTTGTATTCATGTACCACAAGAAGAGAGTGAGCTAAGGAGTAAAATAGTCGTAACTGGATGACAAGATTTTCTTTAAATTCGGCATACCAAACTATAACCTAAAAAGTACTGGAGATAGATGGCATCGTTGCCTAGTTACTGATTAACTCGTGTTGTTAATCTAGCTAATTAAATGTTTTTTTTAAAAAAAAAGACCTGTATTTAAGAAATTAATATTTGCAGTAGTAAGATAATGGTGTGAAAATTTCAAACCAAATTTTTTATATTTTTGAGTATTACAATTGCCTGAAGAGTCTGGGCCGGGTCATTCCACTCGGTTTCCCCTGCCACCCAGTTTTTCTTCATGATGACCTTGACATCTCTGGGTAAAATGGCAGACCAACATTCCCCAATGATATAATCATCATGTTCTCATAAAACCAAACAAAGATAATGTCTGGTATTTTTTAATCTTTTTATTTTTTTTATTTTTCTATCAAACAAGAATACATACTTAATTTTTTTTTCGCTATTTTTAGTTTGGTGTTGATCTTTTTTCTGACAGAAATAAATTCTTGGAAGCTTCATTCAGTTTTATATATGCCATTACCTTTTATGATGAAACACTAGTTCAGTTAATATTGATTCAGTCTACAGCTTCCCTTCTCTAAAGAATTCCAATCGTTGCATCATCCTTAAAAATAAAACCTCAGAAAAAGGGACACTAACTGAATAAAGTTTTATTTTAATATAGAAGTAATTCATTAGTCAAAAGTGGGTGAAATCGCTGAAAATTTAGTTGCTAAAAATGGCTTCTACTTTACTTCTAAAAAATAAAAAAAAAAATCAACAATCTGATATGAAACAATCACACGACAAATTAGATTACATCTCCCCACTTCTAGTGGACTGTTTTTTATCTTCAGTTATTAAATTTCTTACTAAATCATAATTTTTATTTAATGACATTTTGGAGGGTGGACAGAGCTTAGAGATCGCGCCAATTTCTAAATCGAATAACTCAGCAAATTTTCACACGGTTAACGAAAAAAATCTGCTATGAGTTTGTTAAAAAAATAAAAAAAAAAAATCTAGTGTGAAACACTCACACAACTTTCTCTTACTCCACTTTTCAAAATTGTAATTGACAAATTTTATATTTAATGAAATTCGTCGGAGTCGTCGAGAAACTCGGAATTTTGGCCATCTATTTATTGCTTATTAATTTTGTTTGGATGGTAGAATTGTATAATCAATTATGATAGCACATTAGAGAAAAACATAAACCCACCCTTCCCCCAAAAGCCCCCTTAAATAACTTTACCAGGAGAATTGTTTCGAATAAAAGTTGTAGCTCTTTATATGTGTAGTTCACATTCGTAGTTTAAAGAAAATCGTTGGAACCGTTTCCAAGTAAATACCAGAAAACTGAAAAATACATTTCAGTAAAAACGCACTTCTGGTCTTCCGATTTTTTTTCAAACTCGGCATTTCAACAATACATTTAATTCAAATTAATATTATTTAGATGACAGAATTGTATTGTTAGACTGAAATAGCACTTTAGAGGAAAACCTAACTACACCCCTCCCCCCAAAATTGCCCCTAAATGAATTTTTCCAGAGAAATGTTTCAAATAAATGAATGTAGATTTTTGTATGTGTAGTTTATATATTAAGTTTGAAGAAAATCTTTGGAATCATTTTTGAGAAATTCGCAATAAAGTAAAAAAAAATTCATTCAGTAAAAAGGTACTTCCGGTTGAGGAATTTTGACAGATGACCTATTGTCGGATGCCATGGAGATACCTAAACGGAATATTAAGTTGGAACTTTCTACGGTTTTTTCGTTTTTGAGCTAAGATGTTCACATATACTCACTCACACACAGACACACAGACCATTTGCTAAAAACCACTTTTTTGAACTCAGAGAACTTCAAAACGGATTTTTCCGGTGAAAACTCGATATTGAATATTTGGTTGAAATACTACCTCTTACTAGAAGTAAGAGAAAGTAAAATATGTGGCCAATTTGAAATAAGAACGTTGGTTTCGTAATCTTTTATTAAAAAAATGTGTGATTTTTCAAACCAATCAAACATTTAATAAAAATTCATAATTTAAAGAGAAATTTGTTAATTGGAATTTTAATAATCACAGGGGGTGAATAAGTCGTGTGAATATTTCACATTATATTTTTTTTTCCCCACTTTGTTACGAGTTCCATAGAGCAGACGAGTGTATTTTACTTTACTTTTTATTAACTTTGGATTAGACGTAATTAAACTATGATACTTGTTAACACTTGTTAATATAACCTAATTAATGATATGAAAACAATATGATGAGTAATTAATATAAATTCCATGTTTGACATTAATCAGCTTTATTTTATCTTTTTAACTATCAAAAGCAGATTAATATTAAATTATTAAATGGCATTTCCTTGTTTTGAAACTAAATTGGACTTTCTTGAAGTCCATTTCACAAAATAAATAAATTATAGAAATTAATTTTCCTCCACATAGAGATATCATGTTTTCCGAGATTCGTTACACTATGACTGTGAATCCAGAAACTTACCACGTATTTGGGAACTTTCATTTAAAGAAGTTTTAGGTGGCGGAGGTGTGGCTTCTTCAGGTTTCTTCAAAAAAAGTCATTTTTATTAAATTTAGATTTTCCAATTGATATAAAATTGAAGACAAGCATTTTGAGTAAAACATATTGAGTAAACAGTGAGTAAAAATTATTAGTTTTAAGAAAATTTTGTTATTTACACCTTGTAAACTTCAATAAGAGAAAGTCGTGTGAGTGTTTCACACCAGACTTTTTTCCATAAAAAGTCACTCTCATATTTTGCGGGATAATTTTCATTTAAATTAATACGCATGTCCAACATATTGTATGTCTCATCAATTCTTTGAAACATTATTCTATCTATATTTATTTATTCATATTGGCATGATCAATTTTCCCCATAGATATGTTACATTTGAAATTTTCAGCCAAAGCCTAAAGCAAAATCTTGTTGCCTTTATTAATTTATTCCATTTTTTGAATTTTGCATTTATTGATGTTTTTGTAACAAAAAAAAAAAAAAAGTCGGAAGAATTTAAATTTAGTCTTTGACAACAATTTAGTAAAGCTTGCTGTGTGCAACATTCACCCTTCAACCACTAGAATGAGTTAGTGTGTATTTTGGGGTGTGGGAATTGGTGGTTTTTCTTTTTCGCCCTCTCTCACATTGTTCTCTGTTGGTATGTGAATGTACAAAATGTGGGAGAAAGAGAGAAGAGAAAGGAGAGTATATAGAAGAGTTCAAGCAGAGAAAGGAGAGAGAGAGAATCAGAGTAAAAGAGTGGGACAGCCGGCAATGTTAGTGGGTCAAGGTCGTGTATCCAGCATCACCAGATCTCTAGCAACAACACAACAACAGATACTATACAGACTCTACCATCCCTACCGTCTACCACGCTGCCATACACTGATCGTCCTTTTCTCACACACAAACTCTCCTACTCTTTCTCCATCACCATATCTCCTTTTATGTATGCTTCTCTCTTTATCAGTCGCTCATTCTGTTTCTCTTTGACACACACACAAACACTGTAATACCCTCCGCCCCCACCCACAGGCCGTTTTCCACTTCATATACCCCCTCCTCCCAACCAACAATATTCTCTCTCTCATTTTAACACTCCCGCTCTCTCTTTATTCACCCTCACCGACAGCTAAGTTTTAAACTAGTTTTTTACAACTCTAATATATATTACATTTAATACTGCATCTGCAATGCGCTTATTTTATAATTAATTATTGTTTTCTTGTAATTTGCTTACAGAATTAAACATATTTAAAAACTTTTTTCTTTTTATTTGTAATTTTCACTTTGTCTTACTGCTATAAGAGAAAGTTTTATGATCAAGTCAAATTTCCTATATTGAATTTTCGCCGAAAATATACATTTTGACGTCCGCTGAGTCCGAAAAATCGGTTTTTCGAAATTGTCAGTGTTTGTGGTCAGCGTAACTCAAAAAGGGAAAATCTTAGCAGAAATTTCAAATTGATATTTAGTTTTAAGTGCTATCATGGGACCCGTCAATAAGGTTTTGAACGAAATCGGTCAACCGGAAGTAACACTTTACTGGGTAGATTTTTGTCCCCAGTTTTTTTGCAATTTAATCGGAAACGGCTGCAGTGATTTTTTTTTTAACTTGTTTATAATATTAACTACATATATAATGAGCTGTGACATTTATAACATATCCGGAAAAATTCATTTACGAGGGGTTTTGGGAGATCATGTTTTCCTCTAATGCTATTTCTGTTTTTTTTTTTCCGGCGCATCGACTACAATGGTCATTAACGCCTCTACTCATTAAATCTTTCTCATTCTATGGCCACTTAAGCTGGGATGGCACATGCTAACCTGTGTGGCTTCCACACACAACACCTTGCTCAGCAAGGCAGTGTGGAGCCACAGGTTGTCGAATATCTTTCCACACGTCCCCTCTTATTTCATCGATCTAGATCGATAAGGAGGAGTGTGGATTGTTGTTTCGTGCCATCCCTAATTCTACTAGAACTTTATTTAACTATCAAGTGTGCAAAAGTAAAAGGTATCTTTTGCCCTATGTACTACATTATAACATGTTATTGAGTTATTTCTTACTACATTTTACTTATATTAATAGCTTCTGATTGTATGATTTATATTAGGGAGGCTATTTTGCTGTACAAAATATCTGGGGCGTGCAGCACTTTTAACCAATTTATTATATATATTATAATAATATTTTATCATTCTATCATCTTTTTTTTTGCCCATGGAGGGCCTTGACCTCCTTAGTAATTAATTTCCAGAAGTGTCTGGTTTCCTTCTCCACAGTTTTACTCCCAGCTTACTTTAAGGCCCACCTCCTTCTAGGTCTTCCAACCTTTCTTCTAGCTTCTGGTCGATTCTTGTACAGCTTTTTAACTCCTATCCCTATCCATACTCTCTAGATGACCCAGCCATTCCAATCTTTTACCTTTCTCGTCGGCAACCATATCTGGCGATGCATCATCTCTGTAAGTTCTATGTTGCTTTTAATTTTCTACAGACCATTCACCCAGTTCGGTCCAAAAAAATCTTTCGCAAAACTCGCCTTTCCCACACTCGGATTTGGTTGCTTTCAGTAATCCAGGTTTCAGAAGCATACATTACTACAGGCCGGATGACTTTTTTATAAACATTTAGTTTATGCTTACGGGAAGTATTCTTAGTTTTCAGGATCTTGTTAATCGCAAACATACACCTACTTCCGGCAGCCATTTTCTCCTTTACTTCGCTTTTTCTGCCACTATCCTTGGTAAACGTAGCTCCCAGTTTTTTTTTTGGAATTTTCTCGAAAACAGTTGCAATGATTTTCTCTAAACTTGGAATGCTCGCTGCATAGATGGAAAGGTATCTATCTATTATTTATTTAAAACATTTTGTCTGAAACTAACTGATATTAGCATGGCACTGGAGATCTGTCAGTTAGTTTAAATTTAAATTTGTATCAGTTTTGTTGATTTTGACATAGAGCGCTTCACATAAGGCCGCTCAGTGGTGCATGGAAATCTTCACCACCGTTTTTATGGCCAGCTCAATTAAACATTGTAACGTTGCAGTTTTAAAGACAATTTATTGATTAAATTGTATTAATTAAAGTAAGAGAAAGTCGGTGTGAGTGTTTCACAACAGTTTCTTTTCGTTTCTTAAATATCTATATTTGTAGAAAGATCTCTAACTTTTAATTTAAAATAATTTTTAATACAATTGGTTTGCTTTAAAATAGACTTTTCTCTTTTTGCTAATTAGTCACAGTTTTAAAAAGTGAGTAATTATTGACGAAAAAATACGAAGTTATACAGCAAATAGGATGTAATCAAATAATAATGAACCCTTATCCAGCTTAAATTATATCTACAGACAAAATAATATTATCACTATTAGAAATTGGTTAATTCTTTAAATTACTTCTTGAAGTAGTTAAGAGTCTGCGAACTTCATGACGCTGTTAAGCTGATAATTACGTCACATAATGGTCTGCCATAATGTTTTGTTTTGCTTGACCAATCAAAACGCTAGAATAAAAGATGAAACTACGCCTTAAATGTTGTTGTATTTGGGTCCGCAGGGCTGAAAAGAATCGAGAGATATTTTCCATAATAGCCGACTTCATTATGTTGTATCATCGACCGGTTTCAGGCGTTTGCCATCATCAGGTTGTTTTTGTCCAAAACACTGTGATAACACAGACGTGCACAGAGCAAACTCAGTATAAACAATCAGTGTAGAAACAGAGTGTAGAGGAGAAACGAGAGTGTATAAATTGATTTTGCACTTTTGCAAATTTGTGTTATCACATTGTTTTATCAAGACGGGTGGGTGAACGCCTGAAACCAGTTGATGACCACAAAAATGAAGCAGGCCATCACGAAAAATAACTCTGTCGCCTTAAATATGTTTACTAACCAATCAAAATTGATCTTTGAAATAAACATTTCAATAGTGGCATTGACACATAGTGTTGTGTGTATTTATTTATTAGGTAAAAAAAAAAATCGATTGCTGGTATGTTTTAGGGAATATTGAAGCACAGAAAGGAAAAACATTAATTAGGTAATTTGATAATTTAGGATGGTCAAACACAATCTTTAATTTTCGTAGTTTTTTGTACTGAATATTTTTTTTATAAAGAAATATAAGTCTATTCTCTAAAATCGCAACTTTCAGGTAACTGAATTTCTTCAAAGGTGGATTTCTAGCAAAACATTCGAACGTATTTAATATTGGGATAGACGATAGAAACGTACTATAACAGTTTAGTGGTAAGCTTAAGTTGTAGTTCTAGGCAGGTACTCCAAAACTTTCCAAAACTCAGTTTATCAAGGGAAAATGTTTCAATTAAAAGTTTCAAGGGTTTTATATTTTTATTTAGTAAGAGAAGTTTAAAGTTAATTTTCTTCTAAGCATCCAAACAAAATAACAACAAAGCCCCAGGAGTATCCAACAACAAACCACAGATCTTTAGAGTTTTTTCGAAAAAAATCGAGAAAAAACTGAAAAATGAAGAAATGAAAAAACCCTTGAGTTTCCTGGTTGAGACCGCCTCTCCACCTAGGTCCCATTGCTCCATCAGTTTTCAAGGTGCAATGATCCTGAAGAGGCTCATTGCAATATGGGCGAAACGCCAGTTTCTAGCAAACCTCTGACGCTGTCTCAATCCGGAACTCAAGTGTTTTTCATGAATGTTGTGGTGGTTGGTTTTGCAGAGCTGGAAAGCATCAGAGACATTTTCCGCGGTAGCCTGCTTCATTTTGTGGTCATCGACCGGTTTCGGGCGTTCGCCCATCTTCAGGATGCGTCTTTTCAGATAGTGTGACAACACAGACTCGCACAGAGCAAATTCTCAAATGGACTATTTTTTTTTTTAGTAAGAGTATTTTTTAGCAATGGGAATCAGGTTCCTTTGATAAATAAACACAGAGTGTGTAAAAACTGAATTTGCTCTGTGCAAGTCTGTGTTGTCACACTGTCTGAAAAACGCATCCTGAACATGGGCGAACGCCCGGAAACCGGTCGATGACCACAAAATGAAGCAGGCTACCACGGAAAATGTCTCTGATGTTTTTCATGAACATTGCCTAAAAGAAACCTAAAATCTAAAAGAAAGAAAGAAAAAGTTCTGTGAAATCGTACATCCCAGGTTAATGGATTTTCAACGAAATTTCATGTTTTCTCTGGATGCTGGTGCCAAAATTAATCAAGTTTGAGCTTGCTCGTTTTTTGAGATATTTTACTACAACATACGCATATACTCACAGGCTATTCGGCTAAATTCTTTCCATATTTAGGGAACCACAACACCTGTATTTCTCGTGCAACTAAATTTCTAAAATTTGACACGAACATAATACTTCCTGCCTTACAGGAGCCCGCAAGTAATAAAGATAAATAAACATTGACTTGAGGCATTTTATAATAGAAAGTGTAAACATAAAGAAAGTTTGTTAAAGAGAGAAAAAAAAAATACCGAAAGCAAGGTAAAGAGTTAAAAAATATAAAATGATATAAAAAGGAAGAAATTAAAGAAGTTTGTTAAAGTAAAGTAGAAAATAGAAGTCTAACAAAGTGAATAAAAGTTGCGACCTTTAACTAAAAGCTGTTACATCCAAAACTATGTAACACAACTTTTTACCGTCTAATAGTTTATAACTTTCAATATAAAGAGTAAAACTTTTTGAAACTGGTACCAAAGAAATTCTTCATTATTTTAATTTTAACATGTGTTCCCCGTGTAAAATGTTGTTAATAATAAAAAAAAGTCTGGTTTTCTTTGCATTCTGTTAATACAATTATGTATAAAATGGACAAATTTTCTTTAAACTTCGAATTTCATCTCATTTTTCAATATAAGGAGACATGTATCTACCAGGCACAATATCTCGTCCGGGAGAGGGATTCTGGGTCATTAGCATTCAGGACCAACCCTACTGAAACAATTCTGCAGAAGTACATCAAGCCAACTCACACTTCGTTCGGTCACATAACCTTTTCTCGTCACACAGTTCGTACGTATAAATTGTGAATAGAGTGTTGTTGGGTAGTGTGGGTCCATTTTCATCCCCAGCAACTCCGTATCCTTCTATTATTTACAGAGTTTATATCTCTTTGGACAATTGTTTTTTTTTGTTTGTTTTTTTCACTTGTCGCAATTTTATTCAGATACACTTTTTCGATTTGTTCTTATAATATATATTTATATATGGAAAATGCGACTTGCTAAACTCTGCTTTCCTTTAAAGTTCTTCCTTTTTTTTTTTGACCTACAAGGTCTATTATGCATGCCGTAGGTAAACTTATGAAGTTGATATATACAGAACGGTATTGAGGCCAACAGTAACATACGCCAGCGAGACATGGGTGCTCACAAAAGATGATGAACGATTGCTGAACATTGGGGAGAGAAAGATACTCCGAAAAATCTTTGGCCCAATAAGAGAAGGAGATCGATACAGGATAAGGAAAAATGAAGAATTAAGAGTACTGTACCAAAAACAGGATTTGGTGGGTTGGATAAGAAGAGGGAGGCGGAGATGGTTGGGGCACATTGTGAGAATGGAGGAAACTAGAGTCCTTAAGAAATTAATAGATGGGCACCCGGGAGGGGCAAGGAAGAATGAAAGACCGAGGAAAAGATGGCTAGATGACGCTGATGAGGTTATGGGCGTAAGAAGATGGAGAAGAATCGCTTTGGTGACAGAGGAATGGGAGAGAGTGGTTGAAGAGGCCAAGATTCTTCGAGGACCGTAGTGCCACGAAAGAAGAAGAAGAAGATAGGCAAACCTGAAGACTGTGACCCTATCGGGTGCCACAGGTGAGTCATCTCGCCTGTAAAACCCCCACCAGGTTAAGGTCCTAGAATAATCTTAATATCCTGGCGAACTCAAGGTAGGATATGCATTCCTCCTCTCCAGCTTCAGCTCTTCCTTTACTACTTCAGTATAATATATGCTTCCATCCTCTATAAAAATATGAAGATACATTAAATATATTGCTTGAAATCCACATTTGAAGAAAATTGGTTTACCGGAATTGCCATTTAAAAAAAAAATAGGTTACTTTTAGTTTGGGGGGGGGGAGGAATTTTCTCTAAAACCACAATAGAGAATTTCTTTTAAACTTGGAAAACCATTTTCACAGATATAAACGTAACACATTTTTCGGGGAAAAACTTATTTTAGATGTTTCTGTGGAATCTGTGACATGAAATTTTAAATTTTAAATGTTATGTAGGTTTTTTCGATGTTATTTTGAGCGCTCTCTTCTGGTGCTCAGTGCAAAATAAATTTCCAAGTGAAAATATCCAAGTTTAAAGCAAATGTGTCAATTTTAGAATTGAATTAACTGCAGTTACGAGAAAGTCATGCGAATTTTGTTTTAAAGGGTGTTTGTCCTTTCGTTGATACTCTCACAATAAAATATTAACACAATTGAGAAAAAAAAAATGTTAAAATTACGTATTCATTAGTAATTAATAAGTAAAAACAAAAAGAAGAGGATAATTTTAGAATTCATGCATATTAATCACACGAAATATGAATGAGTGAGAACTTTTTTTGTTTAATGATCAATGAAAAGTGCAAGTGAAATAGATTGGCGTAAAAAAAAAAATTAAATAAAGAAATATAAAGAGAAAATTTTTATTTGAATGACTTTCCCAAACGTTTATTTTTAACCTCACTGATCCCTAAACATCTTTCACTGTAGTAGATCTCATTGCTGTGATGACGTCACCGTGACGGACACTGACCTTCTCCATGTCTGGGTTGGTTTGTCGTGCCATTATTTTTTTTTCTAAATGGAATTGTGTTACCAATTTGTAATTTATATTCTTTACCTTCTTTCACTTTTTTTTGACTTTCTCCTATTTGCTGTTGGGGGGGGGGGGTAAGAGAATAAAGTTACCATCGTCACAAATTTGCAAAATCGAGTTTTCACCGGGAAATATACGTTACGAGGTGTTCCCTGAGTCCGGAAAAGTAATTTTTAGAAAAGGGTCTGAACGTGTGTGTGTGTGTGTTTGTGTTTGTGCGAACAAAAACCTCAAAAACGAATATTCGTAGCACAAAAGCTCAAACTTGCTATTCTGTTTGAATATAGGGTTGGACTCCGACAGAAGAAAGTAATGGACCAATATTCTTCTGTATTAATGTTACTTTTCTGAAAGGAAATTTTAATCTGCAGTTTTCTTAACCTGTTCAACGATTTTTTTTATATTTTCTAAGCATATCGCACGTACACATCAGTTTTATTTGCAACATTTCTTTTTGGAAAATTCATTTTATTATATATTCATACTATCCGCGCCCAAGGGCAAGCTGGCCTCCAGTTTTGATGGGGAGATGACTGTGATTAAGCTGCTCTCGAGGCAGTTGTCAAGGAACCCTCGACCAAGATTGTTTTGTTTGTTGACTCCCAGGGAGCAATTCTAACTATCGCTAACCCTGGCATCATTGGCGATGAAACCGTGGAATGCTGCAAGGACCTAGCCGACAGTCTTATCCGACAGGGAAGAGATTTAGTGTTGCAGCGGATCCCGAGCCGGCAATGAGTCGGCGGACACACTAGCCAAAGCAAACAGCAACATGTAGCAGCCTAATAAAAGGATTTCACTGCACACCGCAAAAAGAGTGGCCACAAAGTCCTTCCGGGTAATGCTGGATGAATACATGCGGCGATGTTCAGAGGGCAAGCGATGGACTCCATTGTGCGACCCCCAAAACCCGACTGCCTAGTGACTTGCCTAAGCAGTACGCTGTAGCATGCTTCAGATTGGCTACTGGACATGACTACTTGAATAAACACTTACATAGAATTGGTGTGGTTGATTCGCGCATTTGCTCATTGTGCCGGATGGCAGAAATGGATGCGGACCACTTACTTACATGTGCGACGTTGCAGGACGTGAAAAGTGGCCTACAAGAATCGTCTCTGAAGAACCAAGTCACACTGTACTGGGCTGCGAAGTGTCGAATGACCGAGAAGGCCATCGACGAGGGCGTTGGATAAAAAACAAAACAAAAAATGTCTATATGTTTGTTTGTCTATATGAGAGAAAAGTATCTAAAGCAAGAAAATGTTGTTTTCTCCCAAAATTTGCAAACTAGACAGACATAATTCTTTTTTTTTTGTTTCCTTAGTTTTTCGTAATTTATTAGAAACACGATTCCATCGATTTTCTTTAAAATATTTATAACAGCGCAACTAACAGGCAAAGTCATTTTTATTTGAAATATTTTTCTGAGTAAGTTGATTTTATGAGTTTTGGGGCAGCTGTGGGGGGTGGGGGAAGGAGTTAGAACGTTAAGGTACCCTCGGGAGTGTCATGTCAAGTGCCAAGGTACGGATCCCACCATTCGATATAATGTCAAGCTAAATATATTGTTGGAATTTCAATTTTGAAGAAAATCGATCAACCTAAAATGTGACTTCTATTGAATAGTTGATTTTTGCGAAATTTTTGCAAAAATATTGTTTTTAAAACTTGATATTCTAATATGCTATGGAATTTACCGCACCATATACTGTATTACATCGTATGTAATAAAACAAGGCGAACTGTGCGTATAGTAAATTACTTCCATGTAAAAAAAAAGTAAAAATCTAGTCTAAAACACACGCACAAGTTTCTCTTTCTCTAGTTTTCAAAATTGTAATCGATAAATTTTATAGTTTGTGTATCAAATTTGATGAAATTCGTTAGAGTTCGTCGAAAACTGAAAAAAAATGTTCGGTAAAAGCGCACTTTCGGTTTACTAATTTTCTTGAAACTCGGAATTTTGTTTGGATGGTAGAATTTTTATAATTAACATAATGTATATAGTTTATAGAAAATCGTTTGGAGCCGTTTTCGAGGAAATACCAGAAAAATGAAAAATACATTTCAGTAAAAACGCACTTCCGGTCATCCGATTTTTTTCAAATTCGGAATTTCAACAATAAATTTAATTCTAATTAATATTATTTTAATGACAGAATTGTATAGCAAACTGAAATAGCACTTTAGAGGAAAACCTAACACCACCCTCACCTAAAAGTGTCCTTAAATGAATTTTTCCAGAGAAATGTTTTAAATAAAAGTTGTAGATCATTGTATGTGTAGTTGATATACTAAGTTTAAAGAAATTCGTCGGATCTATTTTTGAGAAAATCGCAAAAAAGTAAAAAAAAAAAAAACTAGTAAAGTGGTACTTCCAGTTGAGGAATTTGACAGATAACGTACTGTTAGATCCCATGGTTGTACCTAAACGTAATATCAAGTTTGAACTTTCTACGATTTTTCGTTTTTGACCTATGCTTTTCACATACATACATACACACACACAGACCTTTTCTAAAAACCACTGTTTTGGACTCAGGGGACCTCAATACGGATATTTCCGATGAAAACTCGATATCGAAAATTTGGCATGATTACAATACTTCCTTTTACTAGGAGGAGTAAGAGAAAGTAAAAAAATTCAATTATTTTAATTTATTATAATAATTACATAAGAGAAAGTCTTGTGTTTTCACCCCACCCCCTTCTTTTTTGTAAATTTTTAATTAATGAATTTAGACATATCGCATTAGGATATTGAGCCCATTTGGGGGGGGGTATCTAATTTTGTCCAAAAATCACCAGAGAGTATTTAGATTTCATCTTTTTACTGACTCTGCTACATTATCATGACCACGACAGGAGAGCTTAATATATGAAGTAGACAGGCATTATGCTGAATACTGACACAAAAGAGAAAGTTATATCATTGTTCTAACAAAACTAAAAATAAATAAAAAGATCTCGGTCACGCTTTATGTACTTCTTTGTATATGTACATATTCCGACTAACATATACATATATATATTTATAAAACCCCCCTCACATTTACTGTTTTTACTGTTAAAACTTTAACTACACATTACGTGAGAAGGTTCAACAAATATTTTTTAGTTTTTTTAATTTTTTGTTTTCTTAGTTATGAGACTTAAGTTTGAAGTATGGTTCCAGGTAAAGTTGTACAGTTAATAAAGCCTCTAGAGTTATTTCCATAAATCCACGTTTATTCCAGCTAGCTATCTAACCTTGGAAGAAACGGAAATGAATTAACTGTTTCACGTTGAAATCAATATTATGTTCCAGAAAAAAAGAAATATAAGAAGGCTTTTTATTGACGAACGACTAGTGATCGAGGCCCTTAACAGGAATGTGGGCCACCTTCGGCCCATGATGTTCATTTTGCTCCTTGATATTCACTCTCGCAATAACTCTGTTGTCGTTTAAAACTGAGAGTCCCTCGAATAGTCTAGAAATGGGAAAGAAATTAGATAGACTGGCTCTTCCTACGTGCATTCAGAATTTTGCCTAAGAAATCCCCCCCCCCCCCGCCTTAATTAGGAAAAAAGAAGAACATTGTTGTTTACCACCTTTCTCTTAAATTAGATCTGCAGCAAGACGTCTAAAATCCACATATCTGCCATGGTTATTATTAGTAGTAGTATCGTTATTTTCGTGGTGCGAACGGCAAAACCTCTTTGTCTTTCACAAGCCTCAAAGTTAGAATTACAAACATAAGCTGACTAGAAATCTAATTCCATACCCAAAATATGCAATCAAACTGGAATCTGATTAGCTTTAGGATAACCAGGCTAAGGTTTAACTTTGACATTCTTGAAAATGATCGGTCCAACTTAAAAAGCGTGAGTTATAAAATGAATGGTGTTTTTCTATTTTCTATTTCACTAACTGTTACTAAAAGAAGCTTTATTTAAGTAGTAAAGAGCTATATTAAGTAGTAAAATATAGAATCCTATTCCGTCCAGGTTTTGTTCCGATCAGCCCAAAGACAAATCCATGTAAGGATTTCATTACCATTTCTAATGACCTCACTCAACTCATCTTTAGATTGTAGATTGTTATAAGGCATTATTGCACTGCGACCTGAAAGATCTATTTGCCTTCCGGACCCTTCTCAGTGCACTGTCGGCCTCTAAGCAGTGTTCTCTATCTACAGACAACACTTTCAAGTCACCTGGACCGGACGGGATTTATCCTTGTCTGTTGCAAAAGGGTGGGGACGTGCTGACGAAGGTATTGTTAAGATTGTTTAAAGGATGTTTGATGTTTGGTTATGTACCGACATTATGGAGAGAAGTAAGGGTAGTCTTTATTCCCAAGCCGGGAAGAAATGACTACTCCGACCCCAAGGCATTTAGACCCATTAGTCTTATGTCTTTCCTCTTGAAAACTTTGGAAAGGTTGGTGGATAGGTATATTACTGATGGCCCATTAAGGGATCATCCACTCCATCCTAACCAACATGCTTATATTGTGGGTAAGTCGACAGAGACTGCATTACATTGTCTCGTCGGAAGGATAGAATCTGCTTTGGAAATAAAAGAATATGCCCTAGGGTGTTTCTTTGATGTTGAGGGGGCATTTGACAGAGTATCGTTTGATGCTCTGGAAGATGCCTTGGTACGAAAAGGTATACATCCCGTCTTAATCAATTGGATAGGTGTCTATCTTAGGAGTAGGGTTATACAGGTTTCCCTTGGCGGGCGCACCATGATAGTACAAGTGGGGAGAGGTTGCCCTCAAGGGGGTTGTCTCTCACCTAAGTTGTGGTGCGTCGTCATGGATGACCTTTTGGTTAGGATGAATTCATCGGGATTTTATGTGCAAGCATATGCCGATGATGGTGTTATTTTATTGTTAGGGCGCTGTTTGTCCACTATTTCGGACCTAATGCAAAGCGCCCTTAACATGGTGTATTGTTGGACACAGGATAAGGGTCTTTCTATTAATCCTATTAAGACCCAGGCAATTCTATTTACTCATAGAAGGAAGATAGTAGGTTTTACACCTCCTAGGTTGTTAGGTACTTCCATACAGGTTAGCAAATCAGTGAAGTTCCTTGGAGTAGTTCTCGACAGTAAATTGAACTGGTCGGAACATGTTAAGACACAACATCAAAAGGCGATAATCTCCTTTTGGCAATGTCGAAGAGTTGTAGGTAAGAACTGGGGAATCACTCCCAAGATGATGTTCTGGATTTATTGTATGGTCATTAAACCTAGATTGGTATATGCGGCTTTGGTGTGGTGGCGTCGCATTGAAACACGATCTGCTAGGCAGCTGTTGGAAGAAGTCCAACGCTTGGCTTGTCTGGCGGTGACTGGAGCGTTTCGGACGACACCGACCGCATCTATGGAGACTTTGTTAGGGATTCCACCTCTTTTTGTGGAGGTGAAAAACCAGGCAATGAAAGCCTGTTATAGAATTAAACAGGCAGGTTTTTGGCAGGGTAAGCGATATGGTCATTCTACCATTTATCGTGAGATGCTTTTAAGGATTCCCATTACAGGTTTCCCTTCTGATAGGAATTTGAAGACTTTTGTCTTTGGTCATTCCTACAGGGTTAGGTTGCCTTCTAGGGAAGATTGGTTAACCCTGGGTCCGTCTGGTGTGATTCCTGAGAATTATCTCCGATGCTACACGGACGGTTCCAGGATGGATGGTAGGTCTGGGGCTGCCGTCTATTTTGAGACGGGAGATCATTTGGTAGCGCCTCTTGGTGAGTGGGCCACCGTTTTCCAGGCTGAGGTTTATGCAATTCTTTGCTGTATTTTGGATGAGAGGGTGCGTAACACTAATTTAAAAGGTGTTTGTATCTGCTCGGATAGCCAGGCTGCGTTGAAGGCGCTTAATTCATGTGTCTTCACTTCCAGATTGGTGTTGGAATGTTCTAGAAGACTGGAAGATCTTTCTTCATTAAAGGATGTGCTTCTGGTCTGGGTTCCAGGTCATATGGGAATTTTTGGGAATGAGGAGGTGGATAGGTTTGCCAAATTAGGTGCCTCTCTCCCTTTCATTGGTCCAGAGCCTGCTGTTGGTGTGTCTTCTGACACATGTTTGTCGGGCTTTCAGACGTGGATGACCTCACAGCACTCATCCTTATGGATGAGTGCAGTGGGTTGTCGGCAGTCTAAAATGCTCATTGGGGGCCCGGACGGAGCTTTGAGTAGTGGGGTCCGATGTCTTTCACGGACCTCCCTCAGGTATCTGGTTGGATTCCTCACTGGGCATTGTGGTTTAAGGAGACATCTCTATATAATGGGACTTGTGCCTGACCCTTTTTGTAGAGTTTGTGAAACTGAGGAGGAAACACCCATGCATTTGATGACGAATTGTTTGGGTTGTGAGGAGATTAGGTTTAGGACCTTCGGCCGGAATAGGATGTCGGTAGAGGATCTTAAGCTGTGTCCTTTTAAGGTTTTGGTCCGATTTGTTCGGTCTGTTGTGAAACTTAGATGGTTAAAACCTGGGCCTGGATTTTCATTCTAGTCCCAGTGGTAGGTATTCTTTAGGGGCAGCTATATGGGCCCGAGGGGGCTTTGGATAGCGTAGGGTTTACTTCCCTCCCCTTTTGGGAATAATAATAACCGAACAACGAGTTGTAGAGGCTCCTAGGAAGAGAAAATCTAAGGGCAGCATGCTGGATTCGAACCCGGGACCTCCGCGTTGCTAATCCAGCGCGATACCACTGAACTAACCCCTTCCTTCTCCCTTGGCTTAGGCCACTTAACTAGGGACGGACACCCAAGTTTGTGTACTGTGTTTGGCCTTGCCTGTAAAGAGTAGAATGTATGTAGTTTAAGTGTACTGTGTAACACTAATTTATACATCTATTTTAAAGCCTATCTGGGCGTACGGAATAGAACTATGAGGTTCAACCAAACGCTCAAATCTCCAAAGACTCCAATCCCTACAATCCAGAATCCTCCGTAACATTCTCCTTTTTACGTCTTCAACCGAACCATACACACGGTTCAAGTCGCCCAAACCCGTTACAGGAAATTCCATATTAACCTACAGACTCACACAAACCCCTTTAATTCAATACCTGTCTTCGCGAACACTTCCTAATAACTATCCTAGACGTCTTAAAAGACAATGGCCTCGTGATCTCCTCTCAAGTGAAGTGTGTCAATAGTGATTTTGTATAGTTTTGGAGTGTTACCATTGGGTAGCTTCTCCACCCATTTTGTATTTATGTTCTTTGTATGATTGTTACTTATAGCGCTATCGCGCTGATTGTAGCATGAATAAAGATTAAAAAAAAGAGAAAGAAGTGTATTGTGTACTGTTCCGATGAAGTGCATGGAGTACTGAGCTGAGGTAACCCGCGTGTGGAGGGCGGGGCGCTACTCCCCAAGTAACTGCATGCAACAGATACCCCTTGTGGGCCAACTTATCTATAAGAATGAAGTGTAAAGATATCCCTAGCGTAGTACGTTGCTGGAGGAACAGTAACGTTAACCACTTCTTCTCAAAGTACTAATTCAATAGAATTTATGGTTCTATCTAAATAATATTAATATACTTTAGAAGCATTGCTAGAATTCCAAATTTGAAAAGAATCGGTTTACCCGAAAGTGCGACTTTACATAGATAGGTTTTTGAATTTTTTTGGAATTTTCTCGAAAATGACTGAATTGATTTTAGATAGTTCCTTGGAAAACTTTGTAGCTTTAAACTTCAATATTATTTAGGGCTTTATTTTGGACTATAACATATAACACTTGTATACCTGCCTGGGTAGATACTTGTCGTCCTATCACCGCCTCCTCATTTATTTATGTTAGGACTAGCGAGTAACATTTGAAGTTTAATGAAAATTGATTGATTGGTTCATTTTATATATAATTGTGTTAACCAGAAGTAAGAGAAAGTCGTTATTGGTGGATATAGCCGACCTTATTTATTATGTTAGAAATGGGTCAAAAAAAAAAAAAAATCCTTGTTACGAAATTAAAGATAAATAAAAAGGGAAAGAAATAAACGTCTCAATAAATCATTTAATCTAAATAAAATATTTACAATTGTTATTAATCACAAGGGAAATACTTAAGAGAAAGAGAAGTTTATCATCAAGAGAAAAAAAGAGTAAGAGAGAGTCGTGAGTGAGAATAGAAAGAGAAAATGAAATAGATGCCACATTTAACAGATAAACATAAGAATTTGTGGTAACAGTGTTATATAGGTTTATAGTTAAATGTTTGTACAATCTTGTGTTGACATATTACATAATAATGTTCTAAACTTTCTTTTTTTTTCTCTCTCTCACTTTAATATCCTCTTTGTTTTCATCTTCACTTTGTATTTCTATGGTTTTATATTAATTATAATTCCTAAAACACCAGTTGCAAGATTTCGCCATACAATTTTCCAAATCACCTAGCTTATTACGAATTTTTTACGTATTACGAATTCTAATCATCGGAACCATTATAATTTTTTTTTTTGTTGATAAAATTAGAAGTTCTAAACTTAATAATAACTTTTTTATTACATACTTATATATATATATACATACGAAGTAAAAATATAGACTAATTTTTGTTTTGTTTCCCCAAGGTTATTAACTCCAGTAGAGCTTGAAACATGGAAGGGCGAGAGAACACCCATTATGGTCAACCGTGACGGCTGGAATTTATCTATATCTGATAATAAGAATGCATATTACCTTATTATTGTGGGGGGGAGCTTACTGGTTCTATTATCTGTTATAAAAAAATTAAAACTTTGCAAAAATTTATTCGTTTAAAGTTTTTTTCTTTTGGATTAAATATTTAATAATTGTTGATTTTAATTTAAAATAGAATAGAATAGTTTTTTTTTAATTTGTTTTCTGAGTGAATCATGGCGAGAAAAAATGTGGTGTGAAACACTCACAACGACTTCCTCTTCTTATTCCAATTTACAAAGGCTATAAATAACAAACATTCTTCACACTTACAATACACTAGATGTTTAGTTGTTTTGCGTGTTATATGAATGGGAAAATCTATACTTTTCTATCACTTCTTTGAGGAAACCTAATCTCTCAACCAACCCTCCCCTTAAATGAACTTACTCGGAAAAAGTTAGTATAACAAATTTAATGAAATCTATTGGTGTATTTATGGAGAAAATTGCAGGAAACTAAAAATAATTTTTTTTTTTTTAGAGATTAGCCTCATTTTTGGATCCCCAGAATTCCCTCAACTATCAATTTTTCCGTTGAAAAATGATTCTTGCAAAAAGAGAAAAGGGTTATGGTTATATGTGTCATAAATCATAATAGTCGTTTCCGATAACAAAAAAAATAATAAAAAAATCTGGTGTAAAACACTCACACAACTTTTCTTACTCAAGTTTTCAAAATTATAATTAACAAATTTTATAGCTACTGTAACTGTTCAGTAAAAGCGCACTTCCGGTTTACTATTTTTTCTTAAAATTCGGAATTTTGGCCATCTATTTATTTCTAATTAATTTTCATTGGATGGTAGAATTGTATAATCAACTATGATAACCCCGCCACTTCCCTAAAAGTGCCCTTAAATGAATTTTCCCAGAGAAATGTTTCAAATAAAAGTTGGTAGCTCTTTGTATGTATAGTTGATGTACCAAGTTAAAAAAAAAAATCGTCGGAGCCATTTTTGAGAAAAACGCAAAAAAATGAAAAAAAACAACTAGTAAAGTAGTACTTCCGGTTGAGGAATTTTGTCAGATAAGGTACTGTCAGATCCCATGGTGATACCAAAACGGAATATCAGGTTTCAACTTTCTACGGTTTTTTCGTTTTTGAGCTATGCTGTACACATACATACATTCACTCTCACACACACACACACAATTTTCTAAAAACCACTTTTTTGGACTCAGGGGACCTCAAAACGGATATTTTCGGTGAAAACTCGATATCGAAAATTTGGTACGATTTGGTACTAGGAGTAAGAGAAAGTAAAAAAAAGCGAATAACCGAAAAGAAAAAACATTCAGTATACAATAATGGATGTGAATAGGAGAGAGAATGGATTTTAGAGTACTAAACTAGATGATATGCGAACACTGTATAATGAGAAAAACATACAAACTGCAAGGATTTTACAGTAAATTAAAAGTTATGGAGCGAGAGATATATAAAGAGACTGACTGGCTGAGTGATGAGAAGGTAGTAGATAGGATGCTGACTGGTTGTAAACTGGTCGTAAACTGTCCTGAACTTTCTACTGTCTATTTATTTACATATATGAATCGAACTGTACCTTCCTAATCTGGCCTAGGTGGAAATTGATTTATTTAATATGCTTCTCCGCTCTTCGGATCCTATGAATCTATAAATGATTCGGATCTCATTAGTACGTACATCAGTTGCAATTCCGTTTGGCAGATTTTTCGGTGAGACTTTGCTGCAGCGGATTCGCTATTTATATCGGAATGGAATATCAAGTTTGAATTGCCTATTATTTTCTTTTTTGAATTATTTTGTATGTATATATTTTTTTTCTCTCTCTCTCTTTTTCTGCTACAAGAGGAAGTATGCAAAATTTTCGAAATTAAGTTTTTACCGGAAACATTTTTACTGAGGCACTCCTGGCGAAGAAAAAATATGTTTTTAGCGAAAGGTTTGTATAATAGTGGGCGGATCCGACGCAAAGGTATCGGTCAAAATCGGTTCCAACCATAAATAAAACAACAAAAACCGGATATTAGAGATTCTAACGGAAGAACTTTTGGAAGTTAAGCATATCAAGTTATATTGAGAAATGACCAAAGCACTGCTTGCTTACAGTCTACAATGTAGTCACAATCTGGTCTATGTGTCGTATAATCTGTTGTGAAACACTCAGACGACTTTCACTTATTCCTTGAACACGATTGTATTATATAAAATGACAAATTTTCTTTAAACTCAAATTATATTCATTTGTCCTTAAAGAGTTGGTGGTGGGGGAAAAGTACCTAACTATCAATCAAATTTGATAAAGTTTGAGAGTCGGGCGCGGCCAATTACATTGAAATTTAACGCCACAGATTTCGCAGAACTAAATAAAATCAAGTGTTTTTGGGGGGATGGGTTTTGTTTCTGCAACGAAACCCAAACTGGTAATCAGAGGATAATTTGAAGAGGCTCTAGATTTGATGGTGATAAATTTGGAATTATAATAACTGTGATCAGTAAAACTTCTTATAATAATAATAATAATAATAATGATTGAAGAAAGTAATAGTTTTTTTTATGATGGAAGATTTGTCCATGACAGATTCATAAGCTAATTAGATTATTAAGAAATTTATTTGTTAGAATTATGTAGAAAAAAAAAAACTACATAAGTATGGAGTCATATTTGTTATGAAAGCTGAACGAAACATGTTTATACTTGTTGAGGCAATGGGGTGGGGGATCTGTTTAATGAGGCTCGCGATGAAAGTGATTTTTTTTTTTTTTTTAACTTTTTACATCGCTAGAGTAGTTGAGAGTGTGTCTTCACTGGCAGCGTCCCGCTTCCCCCTCTAACATACCTCCCAGTAAGATGGTAATATTATTTATTACATAGTGGAGGGAATTAGGTCTGTAGTGAAGGAGAAAGTGGCAGCCCTTACCACTCTCTACAATAACTACAGACAACAACAACAACTGACTAACCTACAGAAAGTGAAAATAAAATAAAAAAAAAAAACAACAACAGTGGAGAAATAAATTTACGTATCATTATAACGATTACCGAGAGTGGAAAGAATGACGTAGTTGGCGTTCGAACAGCTGAGAGAAGACTCCGCCCATTTTTAACTGAAAAAAAAATGTAAAAGTTTATGGGATATAATCACACAGTTTCACTTTCTTAAAGTAAAAACTAACCATCATCATTAGTTCTATTTATTATTATGATTATTTATTTAAAAATAAGAATAAAAAACAAATTACTGGCCATACAGTTTTTTTTTTATTATTATTCGCGCTTTATGTATTTAATTATTAAAATTGATTTTCATTTAATCTTTATTATACAAGTTTACTTTCATTAAATACATATATGCATGTAGGCGAAAGTGAAGGTTTGTTTTCTTGTTTAAAGGTTAATAAACTTGGTATCTTGTGATTGGTCTAAGCATCAGTAACTGCAAAACTTTCTGCTTTTACATATAGAATAATTACGCCGAGGATGTTGGTTCGATTTCCGCCGGCTTAGGATTTTTTTTATTTATTTTTTATTATTGCTATTATTTCGTATAAAGTAAAAGTAAAGTTATGCCTGTTTTTTCAGGCGCGCTTAACGTCCAACTACCAAATTAGGTAGTCATGGATGGAGGCCGGAAGCACCTACTTTACTATTAATATTTTTCATACCAATATAAAATTTAACAGTTACACGCGAGACTCGAACTGGGGACCTCCCACTTACTAGCCCATGCTCATAACCACTACACCAACACCTGCCTCATTATTTAATATAACCTAACTCTGTATTCACTCTTTTTAATTTCTTAAATTTTCTTCAAAACTGCAATTCGTCCAAAACGTTTGATTTATTCTTTTAATATTACGCTTTAGTGGGAAACGTGAAGACACGTCCGATACCGATATATGTATATACTCGAGCTAATTTTTAGAAATTCGTGGAAAAGTTAAAAAAAAAAGTCTTACGATTGGCTGAATAGCGGAGAAAACAAACACATTGTTAATACGTTTTTTTATAATGAATCATCTTTCATTATTCAAATTTAAAGGCAAGCAATAGCCACAATTTTCCTCCTATAGCCTCAAACAGGGTGGCTAGAAAAGCCGAGCGTCTTTCTAAAATTACATATATATATATATATATCTATATATATATATATATACGTTTATTACATATATACTTATTCTTTTCTTTTCATAGTTTTTCGCGATTTTTCATTTATTAAACTTCAAAGATTTTTTTGAAACTTATTACTGCCTATAAATAATTAACTACAGTATATAAGCCTAACATTTTATAAACCTATATATTTTTATATATAGGCAGATTTTTATATATAGGGGGCGGAAGATTTTTGGAGTACTGCAAATTTAATTAACGTACAATTGTGTTTTTTTTTTTTTTTAATCTCGGTGAGTTAGTAGTGAGTGACTTGACATCAAATTACACACCTGAATATTATTATATAGACACACCATATTTATTATATATTTAAATGAATCAGCTGAGATAAATATTTAAATAATGCAATCAGCGCCTTGTTGTCTAAAAGTTTTTTAACAATCTAACCCAATTGGCAATGGGCCGCTGTACGTAATTATAAACTCATATTAGTTCTTTTTAGATATTTCACAATAGTCCTATTCCTGTAGATTACATTATTACAGGTGTAATTCTCACTTAATTCTTTTTTTTAAATAAACTAGTGAAGTACAAATAAGCAATTTGTTGGTTCTATTTTAATTGATGCTCATAACAAACAAAAATTTATCATAATTATATTTATTTATTCTTAGTAGAAATATCTCTTATTTAGTAATTTTTTATTTTTTATTATATCATTTTTTTACATCGGTTAAACCAATTAAATCAGAATAAGATTTGTAATTCATCGTTTTTCCTTAAAATTTCCATTGTTTGCGATTGAAACTAAAGTAATTTTTATGTAATCACAAATGTCTGAGAAATCCATTATTCTCCTTGAGTTATATAGAAATATTGTTAAATACAAAACAATTACACACTTAAAATATATTATAAAATTATAACAACAAAATTGGCCATGATAAGTTACCGTCTGTGATGAGTTTTACTAAACTATTTTATGTAATGAAATTAACAGTTCTTTTGGAAAAAATCCATAAATAAATATATGGAAGGATAAAGAAAAATTGGCAAAATAAATTAGAACATCTAAAATTAACACTCCTTATTTGTACCTGAATTAGAAACACAATTTTTGCATCCCGGTGATATTAGAAATTAAATTCATGTATTAACAAAAACGTCTAGAAGCGCTTGTCGATATGTACAGGGATTTAGATAATTTAAGCTATTTAGATATTGTGGTAGTTCTAGTTTATCTTATTTATTTTTTCTAAATATTTTAATCTGTACTCTGCCCAATATCGGACAATTTGCTCCCTCCCAAAAAAATGTTTAAATTAAGTAAATTCCCCCCAACAATTTAAAATTATACTTCAAGTCAAATTATACTTCATCCGTATACCATTCTTATTACCACTAATCAATAGGGCACTGGGTGTTACAGGTAAAGATCTAACAAAGTCTTTCCTTACTTTTTTCAAAAAAACTTTATTCTAAAACTATTCATAATTCCATCAATTTAATTTTTGTAAATATAATTAGTGTACAGTTTGGGTGCAGGATCGATTACAAGACTAGTGGCTTAAAATCCTACGTCACAGGCGGATGAAAAAGTTTATTAATTGCAGAATTACTCTAACAAGGCCATATGGCTAATAAGGATGTCTGTGGGCCTCCTTACTGGCCTACTGTGACTAGCACGGGCCTGACAACAATAGGTTTTGTCAGGAAGACAAAAAGAAACAGCACTGCACATACTTTGTCAGTGTGAAAGGCTTGTAGGGCTGTGGTTTCTCCACTTTAGCGTGGAGAAACTGACGTTTGCAAGCTTCACCTTTAAGAGTTTCTCTCAGCACTCCTAAGTCTAATAAAACAGACAGGGCTTAGAGGGTGCTCTGCAGGATCACCCAGGAAGGAGACTCAGGACTGAATAGGAAACTTTAACTTGTGGATTCCACAAAAGAGTGGTCGTGGTAGCGTAGGCCAAACCTCACAGAATCTAATCTAGTGTACAGTTCAAAAGTAAAGAAAAAATAACAAGTCAGTTCTTGTTTCCAAATTGATAAAATAGTTGGATTTATCTAAGGAAAGCTTAAATAGTTTTTCAATAGTTTTATAAAGAAGAAACCACTTGGACCTTTTCTATTTCTTCGTAACCAGGATTGTCAATGAAGAACCATAACAGTAATGAATCTATTTTCTTCTTTTTTTTAAATTTAAGGCGCGTCAACATCTATGGTCATTGACGCCCGGAGCCTTCTCAGTGCACTGCCGGCCTCAGGACAGTGAGCTGTAGAGGCTTTTAGGAAGAAAAATATCCCAGGGTAGCACAGTTGGACTCGAAATGAATCTATTATATTTATTAAAAATTAGAAGGCCCTTAAGATGGTGGAATACGGTTAGATTTATTAACCCGTGATATCTATCACAGAAGGAACTTAGTGTTACTACAAGTTATTTGCCAGTGGGCAAGTGTGCGCACTTTTTTTTTGGTATAAAAAAAGTGGACCAAAATATATATAAATATATATATAGTGAAACGAGTGTTTTCTCTCTGCGTTACTCTCCGCTATCACTCTCAGAATACTTTTATAAAAGTGAAACCGAGTGAACACTCTCCCTGAAATGAACAACATACCTTTTATTTACTACAGCTAAATAACTTTTCTCCTTAAATTAATTTATGTAGTTTGCATTGATTTCTTTTTTTTTTATGTAATATGGAATTTATTTTCTTGAGAATATGTTTTGTTCTCTACCATTTTTATTTATTTATAGAATTCTATTATATTGTGACACAATCACATGTCTTTCTCTAACAGCGATTCTCACAATTCTGAATGATAAATTTTCATTAAAAAGACAAAATTTGTATTCATTTTCTACAAAGAGGGATAATACCAATTAGATCCTTAACTCCTTTGAGGTATTGAATATGTGGTTAGGTTCGCAGTGCGTTTTTTTAGTTAGTTCGTACGGATTCTCATCAATCGACAGAGTATGGTTATCAGTTGAAGGATGAATGGAGTACGCAGAAGTCCAGCAGTGCTGTCCTTAGATCTTTTTCTGCCCAGGAGCCTCTTACGCTCAAAGTCTGGTAAAGGACAGTGTTGTCTGTGATGAGAGAACACTGTCCAAATACCGGCAGTACACTGAGAAGGCTCCGATCTGTGTGGTAGCGTTTTGGGCCCAGAGAGGCTTTGGTTAGCGAAAGGCTTGGTCCCTCCACATTGACAATAAAAAAAAAAAATCTGGTGTGAAACACTCACACAACTTTCTCTTACTCCAGTTCTCAAAATGATAATTTACAAATTTTATAGTTTGTGTACCAAATTTAATGAAATTCGTCGAAAACTGAAAAAACTGTTCAGTAAAAGCGCACTTCCGGTTTACTAATTTTCTTGAAACTCGGAATTTAAGCCATCTATTTATTTCTAACTAATTATGTTTGGATGATAGAATTGTGTAATGAAATAGGATAGCACTTTGATGAAAATCTAACCCCCCCTCCCCTAAAAGTGCTCTTAAAAGAAATTTCCCAGAGAAATGTTTTAGATAAAAGTTGTAGATCTTTGCATGTTTAGTTTATATACGAAGTTTCAAAAAAATCGTCAGAGCCATTTTTGAGAAAATTGCGAAAAAGTGAATAAATCATTTAGTAAAGTGGTAAAGTAAACGCACTTCCGGTTATCCGATTTTTTCAAACTCGGAATTTCAACAACATATTTAATTCTAATTAACATTATTTAGATGGCAGAATTGTCTAATAAACTGAAATAGCACTTTAGATGGAAACCTAACCCCACCCCTCCCCCAAAAGTGCCCTTCAATGCATTTTCCCGGAGAAATGTTTCTAATAAAAGTTGTAGCTCTTTGTATGTGTGGTTGATGTTTAAAGTTTAAAGAAAATCGTCGGAGCCATTTTTGAGAAAATCGCAAAAAAGTAAAAAATCCAACTAGTAAAGTGGTACTTCCGGTTGAGGAATTTTACAGATAACGTACAGTCAGATCCCATGGTGATCTAAACGGAATATCAATTTCAACTTTCTACGGTTTTTCGTTTTTGAGCTATGCTGTTCACATACACACACACACACACACAGACCATTTGCTAAAAACCACTTTTTTTTGACTCATGGACCTCAAAACGGATATTTCCGGTGAAAACTCGATATCGAAAATTTGACACGATTACAATACTTCCTCTTACTAGGAGTAAGAGAAAGTAAAAATGGTTATCAGTTCATTTAGAGAGTTGATTTCAACTTTAAGTTTCTATCTTGCACCACACTAATTCCTTGTTTTCCAAAACAGCGTATAAAATATGAACTTGATATAACCATACACTGGTATAATCGATTAGAAGTCACAAGCAACAAAAGAAGCAAGAAAAAGTTCAGATCCCTTCAGGTGGAAACATATATCTGAGGAAATTGATTTTGGCAGGGTTCCGGAAGCATCTATATTATTGACTTAGCTCTAATCTGCTTGTGCAACTTTTGATGGGGGAAGACAGAAGAGAGTGCTGACAAACAATTGTCAGATTCTAGTAAAATTAATGTTCTAAATTTTTTTCCTTTTCTTAGGGTCTTTAAAAATATGTACTTGAAAACGTTAAATTTCTTTTATATCCTTGTTTATTACGTACATTAATAACATCTACCAGCGGCAATGTTTTTCTAGCTCAATACTTTGATGAGAAAATGCATAGTCTCAGCGACACCTGTTTGGCCTTAATTTCATTAATTCTATAGATAATAATTAAATCTGTTTTTATGCTATAATTAATTACTTAAATTCCACAGTACAAATTAAAACGCAGGTGTCTGTCTATATTATATACTCTACTTTAATACCTGGATGGATGCTGTGCGCATTTTAAACTGACCACTGTCCTGTGAGAGAGGCAGGTGTTTTTCAATATCTCTTAAGTGCTTAATTCTGAATAGAATAGTTTTGTTTGTAAACAAATAGAAATATAATGAAACTATAGATCTAATGAAACTTTTAATCAAATATCTAATTAGATAAAGCTGTCATAATGTCATTGCCGTTTAGATTTCTTTTCCTTTTAATTACATCAATTTTTCACTGGCTTTTAAATTTATTTCAAGCAATTACATGACTTTCTCTTACTGGAATTTACATAGTTATAATTGACTAATATACAATTATTTACTGTTAGTTGTCTGCAATTTATGTCAATTTATGTCAGTATGTATTCTTTCTGGTAGTTGCCTTCAATTTACATGAATGGGAGAATCTAGGCTTCATAGAACAGCTTTTTTTTTTTTTGAGGAAACCTTTTTTGGGGATAGCCCAGCCTACCCTCAAAACCCCCACTAAATGGATTTTTCGCGAAAATAGTTCCAAAAAAATGTGATAGGTCTCTGCATTTATAGTAAAGTATACTAAGTTTAATGAAACCCCTTTAGGTGTTTTAGTGGAGAAAATCGCTAGATGTAGATGTAGATTGCTGTAGGGGATTATTGCACTGCGACCTAAAAAGATTTATTGCGCCCCCCACGGAGCCTTCTCAGAGCACTGCCGGCCTCCGAACAGTATTCTCTCACTACAGACAGCACTGCCCATCGCCGGACAGTGAGCTGTAGAGGCTCCTAGGAAGAGAAAATCTAAAGGTAGCACGGCTGGAATCGAACCCGGGATCTCCGTGTTGCTAGTACAGCGCACTATCACTGAGCTAATCCCTTCTCACAACAGTCTAGTTGCCCTGGCCCTAAATATAGTGTGATAGTGGGTAGTAGGCTACACATCAGTCTCTAAATGTTATTAAACATATTCTAATAAACAGCACTCCATCAACCTCTACTAACACTTTAAATTTGAACACTATCACAGAAGCTTTCTAAAATCCGGAAAAAATGTTCAAATAAAAAAAAAAAATCATATTTCTATATAAAGTGATTGACATACTTGTATTTAGGAGTGTATACATAGTTCGAAAAAAATTATTACAGCCAATTATTAGAGCCATATTCGTTTATAAACATATATTTCCGGTGAAAACAGATTTGAAAAGAAAAATACTGACACGAATGTATTATTTCCTTTATATATATATATTTCATTTGGACAAAATAATTCACATAAATATAGGAGATATTTGTGCTAATTTTCTTAAATTTAGTTTCACTTTTCAAGGTCAAACTATTAGATCATTATTATTATTATGATTGTTATTAATGTTTTTCACTTTCTGTTATTAATTTACTCTAAATTTTTCCCACTCATATTTAAAAAGATATTAGCTTTGTTATTATTTTCAAAATAAGGAAACAATTAAATAAATTTTCCACGTTTTCTGCGATAAAAATCATATTATTTGTTTTTAGAGAAAATCAGAGAAATAGCTGGGACCCAATGTGTTGATTCAACTTTGCACGGCGTAAGAAAAAGAATTTTTTTGCTATGATCGTTACTAATTTTTGTGAAATTGAATTTAGCACCAGAAATACAAGTTTTTGAGAATCCCCAAATCCGAAAAAAATTCTGGTGTGGAATGTTCACATAACCTTTCTCTAACTGTAAGTGTACATAGTTCTTACTGAATAAATTTCCTTCCAAATTGAAATATGTACTAATTTAACTGGTTTCAATATTATGTATAAATGAGTTAAGCGTGAGAAGCGTGATTTTCTAGCTCCCTAAAAACCCGCCTAATATCCAAGATTCCTGAGGAGACTAAGGCCGGAAATAGCTCAAAGACCAGAATTCAGTGCTTATTGACAGATTTCCCAGCCACTTCCAAATGAAAATTCATGCAATTGGAAGATGTGTGTAGTTTAATCTTGACAGGAAATATCGGAATCAGGAGATTGTAAGCCTATCTGGTAGCCAGACTGCCATTAAAGCACTGAATTCAGTTCATAAATTGGTTTGGGAACGCCTTGGCAAACTTAATTTTAGAATAGAGCATGTTGGCTAGGGCATGTTGGCCTGGAAGGAAATGAGACGGCCAAGACCCTGGTAAGAAAAACCGTTTAGCCCCCCTTCCCCTTGTGTGAAATAAACGACCAATCTTTCCGGAAATAAGGAGGAAATGAAGAGAGCCCAGCTACAGAAAAGTCTCCCTAGAATGATGAAAGCTAAGATTTGTCTGGCGATGAATGCCCAATAGATGGCAATCTTATGCCCAGATAAGATAAAGCGTGCATCAATCTGAATAAACATTGGCTTCGCATGTTGAAGGATTTCCTCATGAGTGGTTGTAGATTTAGGGAGAGACTTGAAGAAGTTGGGCGTAGTTACTATACGATACACAGTGCACCTTCTCTGGGGAGTTGGAGGTAATTCCATTACACTTACTAATGGACTGCAACGCTACCATTCAGAGAAGATTTGGACCAGGCATTGGAGGAACAAGTACCCTTCTTAGTACCTTTCTTGATTCTGAGATTTCTGAGACACACACACCACAAGTGATGGTACTCTATATATGTGTCCAATTAATATACCGAGTTCAAAGTAAAGCGTTGGTATCTTTTTATGAAGAAAATCACAGAAAACGCAAAAACGGCGAAGTCGCATTTTCGTTCAACCGATTTTTCTCAAACTTGGAATTTTGGCAATATATTTCATTGTTATTAATATTAAGTAGAAAATATATAGAAGTATGATAAGTATGGTAATAGGGAAATATGGTGAGTATGATAATATATAGAAAACATAACTTCGTTTCTGTATATATGTTGTTGATTGTACCAAAGTTTAAAGCCATTTACGAGAAAATTTCAAAACAAACTGAAAACATTAATTTAGTAAAGGGGTACTTCCCCCGGTTGACCGATTTTGACTAAAATATCAAGTTTCAGGTTTTAGGCGATTTTCCGTTTTGAGTATCGCTGACCGAAGAGTGAGAGAGAGGAGAGAAGAGTGAGAGAGATAGTTTATTTTTTTTGGCGCATCGACTGCCATGGTCATTAGCGCCTCCATTCGTTTAAGCTTTCTCGTTCTATGGCCACTCGAATTGGGATGGCACATGTTAACCTGTGTGGATTCCACACTCAACACCATGCTCAGCAAAGCAGGGTGGAGCCACAAGTATTCGAGGATCTGCCCACACGTCCCCTCTTATATAATCGATCTAGTCGACGAGGGGGAGTGTGGGTTTATTGTTTGTGCCATCCCTTATTTTATTAATAACTGGGGTAGACTCTAATGTAACAAAAATTACTATTTATTCATTAAGCTCTATATATATATATATAAAAGGTGTTTATTAGGAGTATTATTTACAAAATAATTAAATTGATATCTTTAGTTAATAATTAATTATAATACTTTAATATCGCGGAGGAGGCTATTTACTGTACAACTTGGATGTGCAGTACTTTAATGTTCCTGCACATCCCAAAATGATCGAAACTAAGTTTAACTTAAAGCTATGGGGTTGAAATACTTTTATAAATTTTCTTTCAACCCCTGATAAAAGAAAACCTACTCTAAGCATTCATGGTAACATTCTCGCCAATAAATACTTTCAAACTACTAAAAGAAAAACATTCATGCTAATAAATACTTTCTCGCCAATAAATACATTCAGATCAATAAAACAAAATGGAGATTTTCATAAAAATTAAACTCCTCTTCACATGTGAAATATTAGAAAAAGCAGAAACTATTTTTTGTAATTTTTTTTTTACAATTTAGTGAACAATCTTTTACAAATCAGTAAAGATTTCCTATTGTTAGAGTGAATCTAACTTTTATTTCCCCTTTTCTACAATCTTAGAATTATAAAATATTATGTATTAAAAATAGTGAAAACTATGCTATTGAGATGAAAGTGCATATGATGCAACTGCAATACTTTCACCTAGAGGTGAGGTTTACCAATGTTGTCTAGATCTCTTTCTCCCTTCGGTGTTTGAAGATTTAGATAGCACAAGCGATACTGGGTTAAAGTGAAAGTATATCTCCTACTATCAAACCAACTTCTTCTAATATTTTCATTTCATCAATATATACAGACACAGACATACACACAAGAATAAAAAAAACACTAGTAAAGTACAATATATACTTAGGAGGTAGATATATGCGTGTGTATGTGTTTATGGGTTAATCATTTGTAGAACTTCATCACTTGACTTAATAGACCACTCTTTAGAGATGTGTCGACTTATATGATGCTATACAGCATCCTTAAGTCTATCACTTTTACTTTCTTCTTCACTTTAAAACACTTTATCATTTCGCCATATTTTGTTTTTTTTTTAACTTTCTCTTACTATGTATAAGCGGAAAATATTGCAGTCGTGTCGGATTTTCGAAAATAAGTTTTGACGAGCGTGAAATAAAAAGAAAGAAATCTGGTGGGGAAACACTTAACACGACTTTTTCTTACTCCTGTTAATACAACTATATATAAAATTACAAATTTTCTTTAAACTTCAAATTTCACTCATTTTCCGAATATAAATATAAATATATGAAGGTGGAAAAGCACCTACCCAAAGGAGTAGTAGAAATGATTATATATGTTGTCCAGAAGAAAGCGCCAAATAAAATTGATAACATCTTAAATTTAATGCCACTAATTACGCAGAACTACCTGCTAGGATCTGTGCAGTTAAAATTTTAAGTTTAATAGAAATTGTTATGGTAATTTTTGGGAAAACTTCAAAAAAAACAAAACACAACAACTACAAATTCAGTAATGTTGCATTTCCGGTTAAAACCGGTTTTCTTCAAATTGGAATTCTACCAATGCTTCTAATGTACGAGTATATAAATATATTATAAACATGACTCGACCATACATTATACAGATCTGGTAATGAAGAGATCTCTTGAGTTTCCGGGTTGAGACCGAGACAGTGATTTGCTAGAAACCTGTTGCAATGAGTCTCTTCAGGGTCCTTACACTTGAAAGCCAATAAGGTAATGAGCCTCTTCAGGACCGTTACACCTTGAAAGCCAATAAGGCAAAGAGCCTTGGTAGAGAAAAGGCCGTGGCTCAACCAAATTATTTCTATTAGGGATTTTCCAGCCACCTAATTACTCATCATTGATCTTTTAGATTTCCGCGGCCATTTACATTAAAAAACACTTGAGTTTCCGGGTTGAGACCGCGTCAGGGGTTTGCTAGAAACCGACGTTTCATCCGTGTGGCAATGAGCCACGCCCCTACTCTACCAAGGTTCGTTGCTTGATTGGCTTTCAAGTTGTATCGATCCTGAAGAGGATCATTGCAACATGGGCAAAAGTTCGGTTTCTAGCAAACCACTGACGCGTTTTCAACCCGGAATCACAAGAGTTTTTCATAAAAATGACCTCGGAAACCTAAAAGATCAATAAGGGATATTAGGTGGCCATAAAGCCACTTCGCAAAAACTTATACCAAACCTGGGACATGTGAACCAAGACTTTAAGAGTTATTAACAGGTCTGAAAAGTCCGAACTCGGTAGTCTTTGGGAAACATATTTGGGACTATTATTTACTATTAGGGACTGGTCGACAGTGGTTATTGCAGAGTTTGCTTATATGAGGAGAAGTTTCCGCTCCATGTCTTCGCCAACAGCGGAAGCAGGCTAAAACAAGATTCCACCAAATCTGGGGACACTAATTTCGGCGACGAATTATTGTTGAGGAACCTGTCAGACATCTTTGAGATTACCTCCTAAATATTATTACTAGTACCTGTCTGTATCAGCAATTAAATCTGTTAGCTAAAGGAGTCGTGTTGGTTCTCTATAGGCTATTGGAAGCATTCTTTCTACTTCTGTTCTCTTCTAACCTTTATAAGTTTGGTCATTGTCCAGACAAAGTGATCATTAATTAAACGTTATATGTAAATCTTGCTTAAAGTGTAATTAAATTGTTTGAAGGATTTTTTTTTTCGTTTTTAGTAAGTTGAAGTACGCGACTACTCAATACTGGAACCTTAACGCACCTGGACTGGTGAGTATAACATTCACCTTAATATCCAATCACACATTAACGGACGAGATCGATTCTCTGCGAATGCTTTCAAATATTAACTTTTCGGTTTATTTGTTCACTATTCTCTGTGTTGTTGAGGTGTTCTCAACTTTTAATTTCAAAATTATACATAAGTTTTCAAATTTGGATATGTTTTGAAGATTATTTAATAGTTTTTTCTATTTTTTATGCCTTGAAAAAGACAATATAATTGTCGAAACGTTGGCAAGAATTTAAGTTTTTTTTTTATTTCTTTAAAAAGACCGAAACTCACAATCCTTTTCCTTCATACAAATAACGGTCGAAAAGAATTTTCCATAATTAACTTTTCGTTCAAATCCTAACTTCCCAGTGAAACTATATACCAATTGTAGAGTTTAATAGAAAGTGAAATACTTTTGAAAATAACGTCTTCCATTACTAAGCTACCTGAAGTAAATAACTCCAGAAGCTTCTAGAGGAAGAAGGTAGTAAACAGGGTCAAAGTGTGTTACAAAAAAAAAAACCTCTTAGAATAATAACCTTTATTTATGGGAGGTTACATTGCTATCTATTAAACAGTGTTGAAAGTAAAAGTTGAAAAATTTATGACGTCAGTTTGCTTGAAGGCAACAAATATTGAAACAGTTTAGGTTTTTTTTTTTATTATTACGTAAGAATTGTAACAATGCATCTTCACGTATGTGTAATTGTTCAAACAAAATTATTATATAATATATGACCTTTCCTAAACATAAATTTAGATTTTTTAAAATTGTATTTCATTATTAGCGTTCCTTTTTTTCCACCTTCACTTATGGTGTAACAAGCATTATGAAAAACGAGTTAATTTAAAAATATGTTTCTTGAAGGTTTTTTTGACCTTCTTTTCAAATATTACAAGAATTTTGACAAGGAGAGCTGAAAAAAGTTAAGAAGTCGACCAGCCTTAAAAAATTTTCAATTTTTCACGATTTCCTAAAAAATTAGAGCTTTAATAGTATTTTGCGTTTTTTCTTGCTTTATCTTGGAATAATTAGAATAGCGAGAGGGAGTGTGCTTTCAGCGAGCAAAATCACTGCGAGCGACCCGAAAGGATTTATTGTAATTCTCCCAGCTAACTGGCGTTAAGTACAGATTCAGAGCATATCTATAAATCTGATAAATCTCTTGCCGACTCCTCGCAATGGTGGTGGACATGGAGCATATATTTTCTTCACTCAAGCAAAACCTGCAATGACCACTATTAGCCTTCATATGTAGGCTCAAATGTTACCTGAGTGCTACAATATCTGATCAGTACACCCACCAAAACTTAAGAGTTATGAGAATCCCAAGACTCTCTGTGCTGTTAAGCAAGTCTGCCGTAAGTTTTGCGAGAGGCCAGTTAATGAAATCTTCCGTCTGCCTCTGGCCAGTACTCCTCCTCCATGCTGCGAATCTAGGCCTAAGCGATAGATTTATAGCCATACTGGGCAATTATACAGAAAGGTTTTAGACCCAAAAAATTTGAAACATTTCCGGAAACTTTGTCTGCTTCTTCATTACCTTCCCCCCCGCTTATGCCTATGTTTCGACATGCGAGACTATTGGCATCAGTTCATCAGCTCAGTGCGAGACCATTGGTCATCAGTTCATCAGTTCAGTGCGAGACCATTGGTCATCTGTGTCTTTAAGACCTAGACAAGTGTCAACTTGGGAAAAATTCATGGCGTATTCTTCAGTACATAAAAATGCAAGCGAGAATTCGAAACTTCACAAATCCTGCAGGAATGTTCTTGTAGGTAGTTGTGTCCCGTCATACCTCGAACTCCTGCTGCAAAGTATCGTCTGTTTAAATAACCGGGAACGCTGCCTTTCGGCTCAAGAAAGCTTTCAGCGATCCCCGTGCTGCGTGCTCCGTGCGTCTCTTGAATATTCTTTGAACCTCAGGTTGGCGCACTTCTTTATTATTCTCTTCACAGAGCTGTATGGAAAAAAAAACTCAGTTTGACTCGTCTGAGTTCTCTGTTTAGCGACTCATTTTCTCCCACTGTGGGAATCGACTGGAAGCTAACACTTTGGCCGGGATTAATCGTTTTAGACAGAGTTTCGCTGCATCTGTGACTGCTTCGGTAGCTGCTCTTATATCAATGAGAAGAACAACTCTCGATGTTCTTCCCGACTCCAGCTCTTGAAGAGGCTTTCTCATTACCCACATACACTGCATGCTTTGAGCGAAGTGCAGATTGGTCTCTGATAATTACATCACCTGCATGAGATAATACCACCATAAGGTATGCTAGACTTTCTAACAACCCATTCTAAGTTAGATTAAAGAGAAGACAAGCCAGTGCATCATCTTGTTTCAAAGAAGTACGAGATATAGGTCTGCACTTTGATAACATCGTCATCCGTCATCGTCATTTTTATTAGGCGAACAAATTTTAGGAGAATCAGGAGATCTGAAAAGGCCGCAAGTAATACTTCCTATGGGCATTAACATAGAGCAACTTCAAAAATGTATAAAAAAAAATGGTGCGTGTTTAACTTATATTGCTTTGTTTTTCACTTCCAGCAGAAGATCCTGGAGCTCGTTTACTATTTTAGTACAACCATTCTGGAAAAGTTCCACTGATATTCCATTGTGACCTGGAGCTACATTCTTTCTTAAACTTCCTACGGTCTCTAGTAACGTCATCCTTATCAGGTGGCTCCAACTCTTCAACATTCACAGCTTCTCTCAGTTATAACAATACGCTTCAATGGTCCATAATATTCGTAAATTATAGAGTCCTACATAATAAAGAAATTGTACTTTACAGAGAAACTGTACGATGCATCTCTCCCAGAATCCAACCAAAAATCAATTTATCCAGAAAAATGTTTCAAATAAAAGTGATAGGCTTAAATGAGCATAAATATGTATAAGCAATGTGCGGTATTGACGGTGCCGTTTTTGAGAAAAGGGAAAAAAAAGTTCAGTAAAATCGCACTTATAGATAACGGATTTTCACGGGATATCGGTTCCGATGGAATAACAATGTGAAACATCCTGAGAACGAAAGAGAAAGAGATCACATTTTAAAATCTTCCTTGTATTTCTGAGAAAAAACCAATTTTACACCTTTTTCAGGATCGTAAAACTTTCTCTTACAACAATAAGAGAAACTGATAAAATCTTATTCATTGAATGACAAAAAGAAATCTAATTTAAATAAGAAAGGTTTTATTATAATAATTAATGGATTATTTTAATATTTTCCGGTATGGGCCCCATTATATCAGTCAAGGGCAAACCTCGCCATTCATTTGTTGACATTTACAGTGCGCGCTCCCTGGTGTTAGCATACCGTTAGTGTTTTATTATTATTATTATTCTATATATCGTTATATTTCAAACATATACGGGAAGGTAGGGGAAGATCAAATTCATGGCCATACCAAGTCACAACTGTTCTATATAATATATGTATATACATATTTATACAAGTACTCAAAATGTCCTTATTACTTAAAGAGATACAATAACAATTTTATGGACTTCCAGCCATTGGTATCTTCATGTTCTACTATTGGCTGTATCCAGGATGAGGATCTGGCTTTTTATTGCAGACTCTTTTTCCTTTTGATTACATCGTAGATTTTATTCTGAACTATTTTTTTTATAAAATGTATAGATTTAGGTAAGGAATGAAAGTTAGTCAATTGAACTACGTTGATATATTAATTTGAAGTAAAAGATATAAGAAGGAACTAAGTTAAACAAGAGAAAAAAAAGAGTAGCATAGTGCTGACTGAGCGAAGCGACATGACGGACTATGCTGGTAGAGTGTTGCCTTCTTGAAGGTTTGAAGTTACTATATCCCTCGCGTTTATTGTGGTTGCGCCTACCCTTCAAATCCCCTTCTTTAGCTTTGCTAGGGGTGAGTAGGAGGGTCTTTGCTCCCTTAGGTAGGAGTTAGTGGTACATCTTAGGTGAATTTATAGGTGGACGTCCACTGCACGGACTGTGAGTCCATTACATAAGACTATACTTAGACTGATATATTTCGTTAGTTGTTCTCCTCCTGAAATTGAAAACTCTCACAATTCTCCAACTGCAATTATTACAGTCCTAAATGAGAAATTTCCTTTATACTTGGGATTCTTAAAAAGCATGTGTGGTAGATGTGAGAGGAGAGAGAATAGAAGATAATTTAGGAGATTGAAAGAAATAAACTTTGCTGAAACCCTGATATAATGAATAAAAACACAAACTGCAAGTCCTTTACACTGGTTGTAAGAGATTAGAGAATAAGGTAACGGGAGAATAATTAAGAGAGAGACAGACTGGCTGAGTATTAGAAAGTATGTAGAATGATGTTGGCTGATTGGTGTCGATGATTGTTTTAAAATTGTTCTTCTCTAGTGCAAGATCGCCTCTCTTTTATATGGAATTCTCCCTCTCTAGTTTGGCCTAACTAGGGAGTAACTAATGATTCGAATCTCATTGATTCGGATTCTTGGTTCTTCGGATGCTCAAGAATCTTAATGATTCTAATGATTCGGATCTTATTATACATGTTATAATTTGTCTTGCATTAAGTACATTTAAATACAGATATTACGGAACAAAACTTTTACTTGTTGGCTAGACATAAGGAGATACCTAACTACATTGTTGACTACCAGACAGCACCTCTATCAATCTTTCTATCTGGCGAAGAAGGGGGGCAATAGGCCAAATAAGTTTTGGAACCATTGCTCTAAAGTGGGTTTTCAACTTTTTTCAAGTTACGGTAAACTCCCGGGGTACACTTACATTTTGATGATCAAATAAAAAACAATATACCTATTTTGATTTATTTTATTAATAGAAACAAAACGCATCATCACGTCTTAAATAATAAGCAGACGTGATATTAATTATAATTCTTATTATGCCACGGACACACGCACCAATATTGGAAATCACTTTTCTAAAAAAGTGTCAATTCAATAATTATTACTAAACGGTTCTGCCACCTGTTATTAGAGTTAAATTTATTGTTAAAATTCTGGGCATCTTCACAAGGATATTGTTTTTTAGTTTGGTATTTAGAAAGGGGTGAAGTGCCTTCAAAAATCCTACATAAGCCGATGGTCAAGTTCAGTTTGAAGAAGAAGTGGGGCTAATTGTTTTAGAATTTAGTTAAAGGAAACTTTGTTCATCGTATTTATAGTTTGAACAACATATTTCATTAAAACAACCCTAATCAATGACGGGTTATATATAAACTAGTTTATTAATAAATCAAATAGGGATTGGGACAACCTACTTGTATAATATAGAGTTAGAGTACTTGTGGTTAGTATATATACCAAATATGGTAGGGGCAGTTCCAATACACTTTCTAAAGTATTCACTGAAAGTGAATTCCCCCCACCACAATAATATATACCTTCATTTTTATTATACTTAACTTTTAGTTTTTTTAAATTTTTATTCTTCGCCCAGGTAGTGGTGTCATTTCTTATTCGTTTTGTCCTTATTTATGTAACTCAGTGTTTTTTAGGTCTTTTTATTTATTTATTTTGTGTTCGTTACACTTAATAGGAATCTTCTTTGCCTTTAGTAAACTGTTGGATATGGATAACACGTCCGTGGAAAGTTTCATTGCTATAATTATTATAACTATATCTCAACTATTTAATAATAGTTTATTTTTATTTTCTGTTACCGCTGTGATCGCGAAATGTTTTCCAAATTGAGTTTTCACCGGTAATGCAGGTTTTGATGTGCCCTGAATGCGAAAAATAATATTTAGCAATTAGCCTTTATTTATGTGTATTTGTGTGGTATGAACGTTTGTACGATTGTGTGTATGAAGAAAATATCTCAAGAACAAAAATAAATGCCAGGAAACTTAAAATAGGACTTCCTGTTAGTTTAAAGTCTCAAGTACATACAATATCGGTCCAAGTCAGTCAATCAACAGAGCAAGATATTATCGGCATCCCTATGTTATATCATTACATTTTGGATAACCGGACACACGGATATAGAGGACAGTGTGTGGGGCTGACGAGTTGGCTAAGGTTGGGATCTCATTTACCGTTATGTGGTCTCGAGCTAGCAAGCAGTAGCCGTCACCAAACAATTTTGCGACAGCCAAACGGAGGAAAAGGATATTGGAGAAACATTGAAGGGATACGGAGTGTTTCAGAGAGGAAGCCAGCTTCTTTTTGTGGTCATCGTCCGGTTTCGAGCGGTGACACAAAAAGAAGCAGGCTATCACAAAAAATATCTCTGAGGCTTTCCAGCTTTGCGGAACCAACCACAACAAATATGGAGGGTTGTCTCCTGGCTAAAAGAAATATAAAAGTTATAACATATGCGGGGATATAAAAGTATCTTGTCTTCCTGGTTAGTAACGGTCTATTCACTACCTAGGTCAGGGTCTCCGTTTCGCCAATGGCAGTTTCCGCATATCTGGGAAGGCAACACTCTCAAGGAAATGTTTGGGGGAGTTGGAGATTACGAGCCTTTTTTTTTTTGGAGGGGGGATATGAGCCTTATTGGCTTAGGTCCAATAATTATTAGAGTAAAAATACCAACTTTTAAGAAATCTGGTCGGTCAGAAGTATGATTTATCATGCTATCTATTCTTGGATAGCCTGCAGACATGTTGATTTCTTGTAGCTTAAAACCTATTCAGCCGGGGATAAACATATCGATTAAATAAAATATTAAAATTACTAATCGATAAATTATTATTATTATTATTTTTTTATCCATAACTCACTTTAGGAAAATCAAATTAATTTAATAATATAATTAACAAAAATAAGAACTAATTTGTTTAGTGTACAAACAATTAATGAATATATTAACTTTTTATAATACAAATTAATTATAGTAAAGATAATATAGAGAAATTGGCCAGTGTGTCAAGTAATGGTTACTATTTTTCTTTTTTCTTATTATTATTATTAATAATAATTCGAATATTTTAATATGTTATATATATTCGAGGTCATCTTGAATAACAGCAAAGATAATTTTATCCTTGACTTTCATGTATCAACACTCTCCTCAGGGACTACTTACATAGCTCTGTATGGTATATATATATATATATATATATATGTGTGTGTGTGTGTGTGTGTGTGTGTGTGAGTGAGTGAGAGATATTTCTGCGCTAAATTAATTTAGTTTTTGTATATGTTATTGTCTGAAATTATTGGTTATAACATTAGGAACTAGTCTCATTTCCTTATGTTGAAATTTATTTCAGAAAAAAGGCATATATGCCAAAATAAATAAATAAAATAAAATCACAGCATATATTTTTATTTTTTCTTATTCCCCTAGTAAAAGAGGAAAATAGTGTCAAATTTTTGAAATTGTGTTTTCACCGGAAATACATGTTTCGTGGTCTTCCATGAAAGGTTCACGAAAGGTTTCGGACAAAATCCAACAACCGGAAGGGCGACTTTACTGATTTTTTTTTATTCCCCGGTTTTCCACAATGTTCTCAAAAACGGCTCAAACGATTTTCTTTAAACATTCTATACTAACTACATAGATAAAATACCGGGGTCATTTTCCCGGGGAAATTTTTTTTTTTTTTTTTGAAGGTTTTTGAGGGAATAAGTAATTAACGTTCACCTTTCCTCTAATGTACGGCTTTAACATTTACATAATACATTAGAAGCATTGATAGAATTCCAAATTTGAAGCAAATCCGACAACCGGAAGTGCGAATATAAAAAAAAAGGTTTTTGAGTTTTTTTGTGTAATTTTCTCGAAAACGACTCAAATGATTTTCTTTAACACTGGAATGCTCATTGCACAGTAAAAACTTATCACTTTTATTTGTAACATTTTTACGACCTTAATTTATTGAGTAGCGTTTTTGGGAATCTGTCAATTAGATTTAAATTTAAACTGCGCAAGCCTTGTTGGTTTTGACAGATGGCGCTGCACAAAGTCCGCACAGTTATACAAGTAAAACCCCTACCATCTTTTTTTTTATGACCAGCAAAGATAAAAAGAAAACTTGTTAATAAATTTGCATTAATTGTGTCGTAATTAATTATTAATTCTTATACTTATGATTATTTATTAATTTTTATGCTAAAGTGGTATGAATGAATGTTTTCACACCACCTGATATTTTGATCTAAAAAAAAAACACTTTTTCCTGCTCAAGGCGCCACAAAACTTGTAATTTTTGGTGAAAAATCTATATTAAGAATTTTGACACGATTGTAGAAAAACAACAAACTGACAAATCTCAATAAATTTTCACGCAAAGAAAATGGAAAGTGAATTAAGGACCAACTATATAAAATACATAACTTGGTGCCAGAAAAGTAGTGTCACAAAAATAGATTCTCTATGTTCCTTTATTTTTTATTTTTATTTTTTTTTAAATTCATATCTATTTATATTTTTACTTTATTTTTATTTATTTTTAATTTCATTTTTATTTATTATCACGTCAACATTAGGAAAACAGTAAGAGATAAATGGTAACAGCCTATTTATTAGTCATCTTTTATTTACTGATAATTTAATATCAACACAAGGTCATTTAAACAAAAAATATGTAGTATAAAAATTCTTTTTTTTTTTTTTTTTTGAGGTCATTTCAAGATCATCTCTTCATCAGACTTTTTGTGATTACGGCGCCCTCTTACAGATATAAATAAATAACTAATATTAGAAATATATTACCTTCACTTGACTGCTCTAACAGGAAGTAATTATTCACTTTCTTTTACTGTGTTGCCTTTTAAAAAGGAAGTAATTGCAATTGTGTTAAAATATCGTTTTTTGATTTTTTTTTTTTTTCAACGGAAATAAATGTTTTGAGCTCATTTGTGCACGAAAATGTGGTTTTTAGAATTTGGTCTATATATATATAGCGTAACTCACAACATGGAAAAATATAGTAACTTCAAATTTGATATTTTCGTTTGGGGCGGGGCAATAATAAAAGCTGGCAACCGGAAGTACTACTTTTCTTCTTTTTTTTTAAACGAACATGTAGTTCTATGACTTTTATTTGAAACTTAGTTCAGGGAAAATTCATTTAAGATGATTTTTGCCTGAGGACCATTTCAATTTATTATTCTATACTATGGAGTTCGAGTTTGCAGGAACTTAGTTCACCGGAAGTGCAACTTTACTGGACAGTTTTTTATTTTTATTTTGCGACCTTTCTCTTTAAAGACACAGTGAGTTTCATTAAACTTTAGTACTATACATACAGAGACCTATTACTTTTGTTGGTAACTTTTTTACGAGATAATTGATTTTACAAGGGTTCTGGGGGGCTGAAAGGTCGTGCTCCCTCAAAAAATATTGTAGATTACTAAATATTTAATAGAAATTATAAGTTTGAAGAAAGTTTGTCAATTATGTAAATTACAGGTTAAGAAAAAAGCTGGGAAATGTTTCATACCAGATCTTTTTCTTTTTTCTATGACGTAACTTATAATTATGAATGATTATTGGACATAAAGATTTGTTTAATAAGATGGCCATTGTGAGAAAAGTAAGGGGCAGAAGGTGGTCAAAATGAGGTTATTTAGCCGGTTGCTGAGTGGACGGTCCCCTGCCACAGTGGGGTGTTCATAGTCTGCACAAGAGGGCTACGTAACATAATTTACTTTTAAGAAAGTCAAGGTCTTCTCTCTCTCTCTCTCTCTCTCTCTTGACTCTACTAATCTCTTTTTTCTATTTTTGGAATCTCTTTGCTTTTGATAATAATAATAATAGTATTTCCATGGAATGGAAAGTTATTAAGTGAATCGTTCGTAGCAAAGAGAGGGTTTTTCCATTTACTTTCATTTTTATTTTTAATTAATGTTTTTAATTTATTATATACGCTCAACATCATAACATTAAATCATAACATTAACATTCACACGACTTGCTCTTACTGTGATTAATACAATTGTCAAAATAATATGTCAATTTACTGATTTGTCCTAATATTAAATAGTGAAATGAGTGAGGACAAGTGCCTAGACTGGTAGCAGAATAAGTGATAACATTGTAGTCTAGAAGTGAGCGCCAATAATATTTGATCAAACACAACAATTACAGTTTAATGTCATAGATTCCGCCCAAGAACCTCCAAAAAAAAAAAATCTATGTTCATCAAAAAATCAGTTTATACACTTCCCAACCGCATTTTATTTGAAAAAATTATTTCATATGGAATTTGAATTTTAAGGGGAGCTGGAATATTTAGATACTTTTAAATTGTATTACCTGTATGTTGAGGGCTTGAAAGGAAGCGCAAGCGCTGGCCAAGCTCAGAATGTAGTAAAAGTTGCCAACTAGTATTGTAATCAATAAATCAGAATGGGCAATACCGTCCCTTATTAGGCGCTGGCACGATTTAGGGGGAGGGGGTGAAAAAGAAAAGGAGAAGATAAGACAACTTTAGACAAAACTGTCCTTATGTTTCATTTTGTTGTGTATGTAATATAAGTAGTCGTAAAGGGAGATTAGTTTATTTCAGTTTCATAATAAACATACAAAATGGAAGTTGTAACAGAACAGTGGCCAACTAGTCTTACCAAGCGTTGATGTTGGCAGACGAACATGAACGCGCTTTGTCATGAAAATCCAGCATATATTGGCAGAAATATCGCATGTTACTTTGTTTCTTATATGCTTACAAATAAATAAGCGACATATTGAAATCAAATTTATGTTGTGATAAAAGTGTAGAGTACTACTATTAGGCCTACCAAGCTTAAAATACACATACACACCAAAAAAAGGTCAATCTTTAGAAAAGAAACAGATTGCAAACAACTAATCGCGGCGATTTAAGATGCTGCTTGCACAAAGATAGAAGTGAATATACTAACAAATTGATAGCAGTGCACCATGTTCATCCTTCTCATTAGAATGATTTTTAATGTTATACGTAGAAGATAATTTATTTTAATATTATCCTTCATTACCGCAAACTTCTGTATTTAATTCGAATGTTACTACAGTCGTTGGGTTCGGCGGAGCTGGACAGCGTCCGAGATACTTTCCGTGATAACCTGCTAATTTTTGTGGTCATCAACTGATTTCTTCGGGCTTTCGCCCACACATCATCAGGATGTTTTGTTAAAACAATGCGATAACACAAATTTGCACATAGTAAATTCAGTTATAAACTTTCATAAACAGAGTATATAAAACTGAATTTGCTCTGTCCAAGTCTATGTGATCGCACTGTTTTGACAAAAACATCCTGATGATGGGCGAACGCCCAAAACCGGGTCGATAACCCGGTAACCAGGTTATCACGGGAAAATATATCTGACGCTGTCTAGCTCCGCCAAGATTAATAATTTCAATCTTTGACGTATCTTATTTGCAACAAGATCTTTTTTTACTAGTTTTAGTGTTTAGTTGGAAATTTAATACCTAAAATAACGCAAATTGGTCACTGCATCTTTCTGTTTGTTCGCTTAAGGAAGCTAGATTCTCAGGGGACGGGGGCGATGAGTATAATTTTTTATCTGAAAAACGGACGATAGACCAAATAAGTTTGGGAATCACTGCTATAAATGAAGTCATGCGGATGTTTCCCACTATAATTTTTCTTGTAAAATTTTCAGATTTTTCCCCGCATTAACCTTCTTCTTTCCCGAAATGTTTCTAAAGTTCGCTCATTATCAAGGTTGTTGATAAACAGTGGGGGAATGTCGTTGAATACCTGTTGAGCACCTGTATGGAACACTCCTAAAAATTTTCTTAAAGCTTCAAATGAAGGTAAAAGTTCTTTTTATTTATTTATGTATTTACGTATATTTAAGTCCATTCTCCAAATATTATTGAGTTCAGAATTTTACATAAATAAAAGTAAACAGGTGAAGTGTTGTAGTAAAGAAACAAATTATTGATAACAAAGATACAGAATAAATATCCAAAGAAAATATTGTTTACAATAATTATTAACAATAGTAAATATGATAAAGTAATTTTATCTTTATCATATGTCATTTTTAACTTAACTATTCCATCAAAATAAAAAGAATTAATTTTTACTTCTTAGTAAATTGGTAAGAGGAAGAGTATTACGATTATATCAAATTTTAGATTTCGAGTTTTCACCAGAAATATATGTTTTGACGTTCCCAAAGTTCGAAAAAGTGGTTTTTAGAAAATGGTGTGTGTGTTCAAACTTAACAAACCCATTGGATATCACCATGAGGATCCGACAGGAAGTTATCGGTCAAAATTCCGCAACTCGGAAGTACCACTTTACTGAATGGATTTTTCAGTTTCTGGCGATTTTCTCAAAAAACAGCTCCAACAATTTTCTTTAAAGTTGGGTATATCAAACTACACAAATAATGAGCTACAACTTTAATTTGTAAATATTTCTGCGAGAAAATTCTTTTAAGGGGACTTTTGAAGGTTATTTTTCCCTCTAAATTGTTATTTTTAGTTTTTTTAAAAAATACAATTCTAACATCTAATTTGTTGACAGGAAGTGCATTTTTACTGAACAGTTTTTTTAGTTTTCTACGATTTTGTCCTTCGTCAGATTTCTATTTCTTCTATTTTTGAACTTCGACAAATTTCTATAAAATTTGGTATACTAACTACTTACAGAAACCTATCACTTCTATTTTAACCCCTCCTTTCTCCATATAATTAAAACGTTGATTTATTTTTGATAATTCAGGTTTCGATTGCCGTGAGGGCAAAATCGATGTTGACCCAGCATCCTGAGAAATCATCAAATTTTTAGTAAAAATGCCAACTTTTAACCTTAAGACATTTTTCAGTTAGAATTGTTAGAATCTTTCTGTAGGAAAAAGTTTTTCGAGTATTTCTCATTATTTTTTCACTTTCTCTTATCAACATGTCGGTTTCTTTGTGTATTAACAAAATAACTTGGATTAGAAACATTACAGAAAGTTCAATCTTGATATTCTGTTTTAGGTACTACCCTCGGATTGGACACGAAACTTTCTGGTGTAAATCATTCAACCCAAAATATGACTTTATAAGGTGAGCAAGTTCTTCAGTTTTTTTTTTACTAATTTTCTCGAACACAGTTCCTACAGATTTTACTAAAATTTTGCTTCAAGAAAATTATTAGATACACAGAATGACCATTTTCACATGCACCACCTTACTTGTCACCAAATAGGAAAAAAGTTTTTAAAAATTTCCTACTTAATTTTTTCAACGATTCCAAATATATGATCAATTATTTTTTTGTAAGCTGTAGAAATAAGAGATTTCAAAACAAACTTAACAAATTCTAAATGTAAATTTTTACTTTTACTTTCTCTTACTCCTAGTAAGAGGAAGTATTGTAATCGTGTCAAATTTTTGATATCGAGCTTTCATCGGAAATATCTGTTTTGAGGTCCCCTGAGTCCAAAAAAGTGGTTTTTAGCAAAGGGTATATATATATATATATCTGAACAGCATAGCTCAAAAACGAAAAAGCGTAGAAAGTTGAAACTTGATATTCCGTTTTGGTATCACAATGGGATCTGACGGTACGTTATCTGACAAAATTCTTCAACCGAAAGTACCACTTTACAAGATGTTTTTTTTTACTTTTTTGCGATTTTCTCAAAAAATAGCGCCGACGATCTTCTGGAAACTTCGTACATCAACAAAACATACAAAGAGCTACAACTTTTATTGAAACATTTCTCCAGGAAAATTCATGTAAGAACACTTTTGCGGGAGTCGTTGGGTTAGGTTTTCATCTAAAATTCTATTAAAGTTTATTAAAACAATTGTGCCATCGAAATAATGTTAATTAGAATTAAATAGTTTCAACTCGGGTGACCAAAAGTGCGTTTACTTTACCACTTTACTAAAAAATTTTCTAAAAAATCAGCTACACATAAAAGATCTACAACTTTTATCCATAACATTTCTCTGGGAAAGTTCATTTAAGGGAACTTTGTGGAAGGGGTGAGGTTATGTTTTTCTCTGAAGTGCTATCATCGTTGATAATCAAAGTATAATTGGATGATAGATTATACAATACTATCATCCAAACAAACTTAATTAGAAATAAATAGATGGCCAAAGTTCCGAATTTCAAGAAAATTAGTAAACCGGAAGTGCGCTTATATTGAACAGTTTTTCAGTTTTCGACGAATTTCATTAAATTTGGTACACAAACTATAAAATTTGTCAATTATAATTTTGTGAACTGGAGTAAGAGAAAGTTGTGTGAGTGTTTTACAGCAGATTTTTTTCCCCACAAAATATAGTTATTTAACGGGCTGAGATTTGGTGAATATTCAATTTTAAATGTAGAGCTATTTTCCACACATATTCACTTTAGTTGTCCAAAATGGACACCATCATAACATAAGCACAAATACGCCCTTTTTTCCAGTTTTCCATTGACTGTATTCATTAGAGAATGAGGGCGGATTTCTTAGCAGGCTTCAGAAATTCTTTCTTTAAGTTCTAAGCCTGTGGTAACAGGATTTAAGTTGCCATAAACTTTATTTTTTAGGTCTAGTGGCTAGCGCCTTTGGTGCGACAATTCAGGGGTTGATTCCCGTGAGGGCAAAGTCGGTGTTGAGCCAGTATCGTGAGAAAAAGTGGGAAACTACAGTTGGTACTGCACCTAGGTAGCGAAAGCCGGAAGTAAAAAGGCGAGGAGACTGCGGGGTGCTTACCACACCCCCCAATACAATCGCCGATTGGCAAGCCTTGGCCCTTCATGGGCTATTGCGCCATAGGTATTTTCTCCATTGACGGCCAACATTATAGAATCAGGACGGATTTCTTCGCAGGCTTCATAGGCTTTATTTTTTAGATATTCCCAGACGAAGTAATCTCGACGCGTCAGGTCTGTGGAGCGGGCGGGCCACTGAATAGGAACTTTCGTACCAATCCATTTATCCCGGCAAGAGCGATGCCTTACTATCCTCGCAATATGAACTAAAAGTACATCATTTGCCGTCTTGATAGAACTTCACTTAAGAAATGAAGATACCTATCTGCGTTCAGTGTATCATTGTAAAAATACGGACCTACAGAAATTGAGCCCCTATTAGGGTGCATCCGCACATTTATCGAAATTATTTTCTGACTCCTTGTCCCGCGATATGTAATAACTGAATTTTCATCCGCCCATATTCGGAAATTCCACCTATTCAATAATCCATTGCATGTAAAATTACATTTATCACTCGATAAAATATGTTTTCGCCTTAATTGACTATAAACTGTAAAACAATGTAGAATATTAGCAACCAGAAGGCAGAGAATTTCTTTAAATTCAAAGTTTGAATATCTCAGGGAAATAATAACTTTTTTCTCGTCAAATAATTATTTTTCGTGGGAAAAAATCTACTTTAAGAATTCGGTACAAAAAAAATTATGTTCTAATTTGAAATAAGAATGTTGGTTTCGAAATCTCTTATTTCTGCAGCTTAAAACAAATAATTGAACATATATTTGAAATCTTTGAAAAAGTTAAGTAGAGTGCCATTTAGGTTTATTTTTCTATCTGGCATAGTTTCCAAGGCAACCGAGTGGTACATGTTAAAATGTTCACCCAGTAACACATTTATCACATACGATATAACATTTAATATTTGGTAGTTTGTCAACCATCGGAGTAAATACTCTTAATAGTTGTAAGATTTGGCCAAAAGGGAAAAAAACAAAATGAATTCTCCGCCAATATTTGGATAATTTCTTAAGTATTTGGTAGTTTGTCAACCATCGGAGTAAATACTCTTAATAGTTGTAAGATTTGGCCAAAAGGGAAAAAAACAAAATGAATTCTCCGCCAATATTTGGATAATTTCTTAAGTATTGTAACATAAAAAATATTTTGTAGGCCTCGAAACAGAAAATAAAATTATCGAAACGCTGGCGAAGAATAAATCAGGTTTTATTTTTCACTTCTAGCCGAACCTTAGAACTTTTAAAATTATTTATTTAACAGTTATTGGTTAATTATTGAACAAATGTATCATTAAAATATAACAAACAATGAAAAAAAAAGAAAGGAAAATCGCATTGAAGCTCAAACCTAAAGGTTAAGCTAGGAAACCACCATCGAAACCAAGCCAAGTTTCGTTCAAAATCCGCCAGTCTTCTGGGGATTCTCTAAAGTGTAATATGTAGCGCAAGTGGAAGTGCCATTCATTCATTACAAGTTATAGAAGATAATTATGTTGCTAAAATTCCGAATTTGGGGAAAAACTGGCTAAATGGAAATGTTAATTTCATCAACGGTTTTCTTTTTTAGTTTTTCGCGATTTTGTCGATAATGTCACCCTAAAAAAATTCTATTTTTGAAGAAAATTTTGTTATTTAGGTTTAAATTTTGCACGAGATTTTTGCTTTTTATGGAAATCTTTGGTATTTCATATTTTTAAAACGAAACCAATAAAAAAAAAAAAAAAAATTTTTTTTGGTCAAAATCAAAAATATTTCAGCCGAATTTTCTTTAAAACACACAAACACTAGAGCGGGAGAGTGTGTGTGAGTGACTACTGAGTGAATGAGTTTTGTTATAAATGTATAAAGTGTAGATAATATAGGTGAAATAAGCGAGATAGTTAGATCAGGGAATGATATTGTAAGAGGTTGAGGTTGCGCGCGCATATCTATCCCCACTCTAATGCCCACTAGAGAGGGTTCATGAAACCTTTTCAAGGACAAGGGCACAGAGCTCATAGCCCCCTGTAGTAAGACTCGATCTGTCTATACGTACACCACAATCCTCACTGTGTGCTACGTCTTTTTTTTTTTTATTATTATCAAATAAATATTTTCTTTTTTTTGTTTTTCACTTGAGTTAATAATTTTGTTTGTTTTTTTTAAATCAATAATAAAGTCTATTTATTATTGTTAATAATTTTTGTTTTAAACAGTTAATGAAGACTAAAAAGTTTTGTGTGCTAGTTTAAATGTTTATTGTTTGTTTATTTTGGGAGTATCAAAAATAAACAAAAGAAAAATTGTGAGTTTTTTTTTTTTGGAGTTAATAAACTACTGGATATTTTTTGTTTGTTATTGTTTACATCACAGTTTTTCTCGTGTTATATATAATAAATAAACAACGAAAAAAAAAATATCATCGACGAATTTTTTTTCAAAATAACAAAAAAATAAGTGTTGGTATGTTTAAACGTTATGGATGGAGGACCTGTAGTGTCTAGCCCAATTGTGGTAACCGTAGATAGCGGAGAATTTCGTGTACCTCAAGCACCGCCACTGGTAACTTCGTCCACGTGTCCGCCAAGTATGCGACCACCGCCTCCACCGCCACCGCCAAAACAACATCATCATAGGAATCATCATCATCAACAACAACAACAGCAGCAACAGCAACAGCTGCATCATCAAGAAGAGCCGTCCAGTTCTATGCCAGACTTAGGTAGGATTTGTTTTTTCCTAATTAGTTTTATCCTTTTTTTTTTATTTTTGCACGCGGCGAAGTGTTGTCAATAATGGGAAATAATGAAACTTCTCTGTATTCCGGATAAAAAAGCAAGGCAACCTTATAGGAAGGTTTCAGTTTAAAGTCCAATAAACCTGATGTTTTTTCTTTGTGGGGATAGTTTGTAATATTTAAATACATAATAAAACAGATTATTGCCCCACTTTTTTTCTTTTTCTCATATCATTCTTCTCTATCATTTGTAAAAAATAAAAAAAAATATAAAAAGAGTTTCAAGAAAAAAAAAAATATAAATAAAATTTAATTGACAAGAAATAACGAAATCTTTACTTGAACAGGAAGTGGTTTTTTTTGTGTATTATTATCATTATTATTGTCTTAAAGTGAAAAGATTGTCGGACCATATGGGTTTTTCTTTTGTAGGATTATGGTCCAGGAATGACGTAATACACCTGTGGTATATTACAAGGGCAGCTGGTCCTTCACTAGTTAAGTCCTTCTAAGAAAGCGAGAGTAAAAACCGCCTACCTTACCCATAGCCTTTACCTTCCTTCACAGATCTTTTCTCTTTGAAATGTAGGACACATTAGAAAGAAAAGGGCTTCTTTTTTTCTTTTCTCTCTGACCTAAACACGTTCCTGATGTTTTTTCCCCCGCTTCATTTCCTTTCATAATAATAGTAGCTACTAGAAATTCAATCGATTTTACTACTTGCATTTTCATTTTCACTTTCTATTTTTTGTTGTGTTTTGTAGATAACCTTTACTTTAGGTTATAAAAATTGTAAACTTCAACAAGAAAAAAAAAATAATAAAAACGGAAAATACTCTCGTGAAACTGATAACGACTAAAGATAAAAAAAACATCGTATAATCTTTTGCTCTGAAAACGAAAGCATTTTTTTTATTTAAATTGTTAACCGGAAATAACTTTGAGTAGTATTTTTTGCTGCAGATTTTTTTTTTCAATTTTCACGAAATCAGTTTTATAGATTTTCTTTAAAATTCGTGTTTTTCATTTAAAAGGATTTTTTTTTTTTTGAAACACTAAAATAAGGACTTAGATAAAAGAATAAAACATTCAAGAAAAAGATAACGATAAATAGTTTTTTGTTTTTTTTTTTTTTTAAAAAAATAAAAATAAAAATGATAAAAATTGTCTTTGAAATAATATAATAACTTCCTATTTTCTATATTTATAATTTTCTCATATATATTAAATTTATTATAATATAGTTTGATAATTTGTGTATGTATGTATGTATATATAACACAAATATATAATTGTATATATTATATGTGTTAGTATGTATATTGTTTGTTATTTTTGTTTGACCTTGTTTTGGAGTTTGTGTGTTTGTGTGCGTTGTTTTTAGTGAGAGAAAGAGTGAGAGAGAGAATATAAAGGAAGGCTCTTCCTAGTTTCACTATATGTATAATATATATACATTACTATATACATACAGTACACGCACAAACACACACACTCACACACACACAACACACACACACACACACACACACACACAAAGATATATATACAGAAGTTATTGTCCTTGGAGGCCGTTCTCTCTCTCTCTCTCTCTCTCTCTCTCTCTCTCTCTCATATGTATACATTACATACACTCACAATGTCACAAAAAAATAAAAAATACATAGTAACACTAAGTCAAGTTTTAGAGTCACGTGGTCATTTACATTCTCATTAGTATTTGCAATTAAAAGGTGGGGGAATTTTTTTTTTTTTAAATATTTAGTAATTGTTTTCTAATTAAATTAGTTGATTTAAAAGAAGAAAAAAATAATAATCAGGCGTGAAACACTCACACACGACTTTTCTTATATTATAATTTTTATAATTATAAATGAGAAATTTTTTTTTCAAATTCCATAATATACTTCGTAGATTTTTAAATTGCCTTCAATTTCTATAACAATGTGAGAAGCATAATCTATTTCCCCTCCTCCTCTAAAACACCTTCAAATGAACTTCCTCGGATAAAGAGTTTCAAATAAATATGATAAGGCTTCTTTATATTTATAGTTAAAATAAAAAATTTAATGAAATCGGTCAGTGTTTTTTGTAGAGAAAAAAAAATTCGCAGGAAACTGAAAAAAAAAATTGTTCAGTTTAAAACGCACTTCCGGTCAATATCTTTAATTCTAATTAATATTATTTAGATGATAGAATTATTATAAAGAAAACTAAAATAGGACTTCAGAGGAAAATATAAAAGTCTAGCTTTCACCCCCCAAAAGTTCCCTCAAATGAATTTTTCCGGAGAAATGTTTCAAACAAAACTTATAGCTCTTTATATGTTTAATTGATATACTAAGTTTAAAGAAAATCGTTGGAGCTGTTTTCGAGGAAATCGCAAAAAAATAATCAAAAACTGGAAAGTTACTATTCTGGTGGAGGAATTCTGAAAGATTACGTTTTTGTTCAATCCCATTGTGATTACCAATCGTAATGTCAAAAATTTGAACTTACTACAAATTTTCCGTTTTCTGGGCTATGCTGTATTCCGAAAAACACGTTTTTTTTCCCTAATTAATTGACCAGAAGAACATGTATTTCCGGTAAAAACTCAAATTTCAAAAATTTGACACCATTGTAATACTTCCTCCATACTAGGGAGTAATCAATCTTTGGGGAAAAAAAGCTTTAAAAAAAAAATACACGAAAAAACATTCGGCTACTTTCGTATAATTTCGTAGTACAATTGTTCAGAATTGCAGTTATTTTTTTTTTGTAAGTAAATAAATCAAGCAAGAGAAATCAACCAAATTTTATAAACAGAAACTGGTTAAAAAAAAAAAAAAATTCACTGTCATTTATAAAAATTTCCGATATTGATGGACCAAATTTTCATGAAAATCTTTAGACATGTAGAAAATATAATGATCGTTAATATCTAATAATTATTATAAACTGTTGATAATAATTTTTAATTTATCTTTATTTAATGCTTGATAATTATTTTAATTTATCTTTATTTAATCATTTAGCGATCTCTTTTTCTTGATAAATCTTTTTTTTTAATTTTTTTTATATAGTTTCTTGACTTAAAGTCTTTCTAGATGGGGGTTGGGGTTGTTTGAGTGAAAATGTTACTTTGATATAAGAGGATGAATTGCGAATCGTGACCTGTTTTCAATATCGAGTTTTCACCGCTTATATCAACGTTTTGAGGTCCTCTGAAGCTGAAAAATTGGTGTTTTTAGAAATTGGTCTGTGTGGCGGGGGAGTCAGCATAACTGAAATACGAGAAAATCACTGGAAATTCAAACCTAATTTTTAATTTAAGCACGGGACATGGTAATAAAGTTTTAATCAAAATAGGCGAGCGAAAGTGAAACATTACTCAACAGATTTTGAAGTTTCTGTGATTTTTTTTTCGACGGCACCAATGTTTAAACCAATGTATATTAACTACACATACAATACAGCTTTTTATTTGAAACATTTCTCCGGGAAAACTCTTTTAAGTGGAGTTATGGGGTAGACATAGGTTTATGCTTCCTTCTAAAGCGCTATTTTAATTCATCAGAGACATTTTCCGTGGTAGCCTGCTTTATTTTGTGGTCATCGACCGGTTTCGGGCGTTCGCTCATCTTCAGGATGCGTTTTACAGACAGTGTGATACACAGGCTTGCACAGAGCATATTCAGTTCATACACTGAATCTGAAAAGCTATTTTAGTTTAATTTACCATAATTATTTCATCTAAATTATATTAATGAGAATTAGGATTTTTTTTTTTAAGACTTCTATTGAGTGCTATGTTTGGTGAAGAGAACTTTGGTTTTTCTAACTTCACCAAAGTAAAGAATTATGTAGGCTTCCATCATTTTTGTTGGCTAATAAAGAAAATAATTTTTCTTTTAGTCCTTTGTAAACATCAAGGCTCTTAGGTGATCATCGGCCTCAAAACAAAATTGATATCCTTTCTAACGGTTAGATCTTGAAAAGTCCTGTCTTGTATATTAAGATCAGAATTTTGTACTTTATACCTGAATTTAGGTTTAATCATGTGTTTACTAGTTGGTCATCTACCAAAGCTTACCTGACTCTTGCTCTGTGCAACTCTGTGTTACCACACTGTGTGACAAACGCATCCTGAAGATGGGCGAACGCCCGAAAACGGTTGATGACCACAAAATGAAGCAGGCTGGCTACCACGGAAAATGTCTCTGATGCTTTCCAGCTCTGCGGAACCAACCACCACAACGCTAATTTAATTTATTATACGATTCTGTATAATATTTATCATAATTAAATATGTTGCCCAAAAATTCCGAGTTCAAAGGAAATCCGTTTACCGGAAGTGTGACTTTACTGAACAGATGTTTTTTTCCAGTTTTCTTTGATTTTCTCCATAAAAAAATACCCGCGGGTTTCAATAAACTAAATATCTATTAAGAATTATTATAAGTGTGCACAAGAATTGCCATTGCGGTAAGAAAAAATCGTTTGAGTGTCATAACACCAGATTTATTTTTTTTATTTGATGGCCAGCTTCATTTATAGGGTCATGGACCTTGTTCCCCACCCGGGTGTTCACCCAACTTCTGGATGTTTCGGTTGAATAAGTTTTACTACTTTGTTGCTCTAGATGAAATCAGTTTTCCTCATTCGTTGGTTATATTCAGTCTCTTGTATTAAAGCATTTGTTTCGTTAGTTTACAATATCCGAAAATTAAATGACCTAGACCAACCTCTTAGTTCTAATCTCTCCTTCAAAGCTTGTCAATTCTTCGCAGTTCTTTCCCCTAGGATATTACCAAATCTATCCAGGTTGTCCTTATATAGTGGCCGGATTAAAGCCTAACCGAGCCCAAATATATTTCCACCCTTTCCTTAAGTATATATAATTAAAATACAAATAATTTTAACAAGTATTAATGATAAAAATTACTTTATTAAATGAAATATCTCTTAACAAAGAAATAATATATGGTTCACAAAAAAAAGAATTTGATTAGTGGTTAAAATGGATCTTTGTATCCATTACCAATTTGTTTGCCTCATCATTCCTGAGTGATGTTATTCAGTGTATGTAAAAAAAAAAAAGTGAATAATTTATGCATATGGTATATATTACATTTTTTTCTTTAACTTTTTCAATATTATCGAAAATGTAAATGTAGATAAAATTGAAATATTTACATGTATAAAACAGTTGTTTGCGGCGGCACCCTATGACTATTTTTACGGGTCCCAAAGCAATTGTCTCGTTTGTCGCTACTATAAAATCCATCACTGTCCTTCCCCTTTACCTTTTTTCAATTCTTCTTGTTTTTTTCTTCTTTTGGCAAACAAGATATACGAGTGTGGTCCTACAGTTTCTATCAGACCTCATTCTCCATATAAATATATCTTCAACGGTTTCATTTCAACTGGAAAACTATTTTTCAATTTATTAAGGATTTATTTATTCAGGAAGTAAATTTCAGATAGTTTTACTCCTTTAGTAATCAGAAATAGGATCTCTAAACGAACGCTGTTCTACCAAAATGCAAATTTCTAGTTTGATATGCCATTGTTGAATATGTAGCATAGGTTATTATACTATATTTATAATATATATTTTATATATTATATATATCAAGACTTTTTGTCATTTAATTTCAACAATCATATTTTGTATAAGTTTTTAAGTCCAATAAACAAAACAAAGTTATAATAGAGGTTATGTTTACTGAAACATTAGTCAAACAGCTGTTTTTAGTCTTAAGACAGGGATGCCAACTTTATGATAGTGAATGTATCGTTTATTCATATACAAGATAAGTTTGTCTCTTTAATTATTATGTGATCTAGTAATTTGAAATTTAAATAACCTTATTCATAAATAAAATTGGATTAGTATGATGATTAGATGAATAAAAAGATGTGAGAATAAACACGGCAAACCAACATATTTTGTAAGCAGATGAAAGTTTGATTAAGATCTTAGCAGTTTTACTCTTTTTCTACCCTTTTTCCGGGAAATGTTTTTTTCTTTTCTAAATATAACATTCCAATTATAATCGTAAGATAATACTACCATCGCCTGTTTGCCATGAAATCTATGAGAATGACAATAAGACAATGTTTTACAATTTTGACAAACAGTTTTACAATAGTTTGACTTTGAAAACAATCTCAGACCAGTTCTCCGGAAATTTACTTAACTATTTTGCCTTGAAGTATTTTTTTTTGTAACTTCCTATCTTTTAAAGGACTGTTACGTACAGTGTGGCACATATGACCCTGAATGCTTACTCTGCCCTGTAAAACACTTGTAAGATTTCTGTATTTCTTATTTTTGTTTATTTATTTTTTATTTCGTTGTATTTACTTTCTTCAAACATTTATTTTTATTTACTTTTGAAGAGGTTGAAAAAAAATGTGATTTTAAAAGCCGAAAAAAGTGCACAAACTTGCGCTTATAATGTACTTTCCTTTATGTACTTTAAAGTTTTCTTCAATGATTGCTACGATTTATAAACTTAAATAATAATACCATTATTGTTTAACGTCTCATTTTGTTTAATTAACTAGAATATATTTTTAATATTAATTAATATTTGGACAAGCAATTTTTTTAATTTCTAAGAAATCATTTGTTTTCATTGTGTTTGAAACTCGTAAATGCTTTTCCATATTTCTTTTGACTAAATTATACTTTTACATTTTTTTTTAAAAGGAATTATTTATTTATTTATTTATTTATTCGTTATTGTCATTTATTACTTTTTCTTACTCCTAGTGAGAAATTTTTCGTTTTTATGGATCTCTGTGTGTATGTGTATAAGTTGTGTGTGTCTGTATGTGTGTATGTATCTCAAACATGAAAAATCGCCGGAAGCTCAAACTTCGCTATTCCATTTATGTACCACCGTATCGCACCGCAAAGCTTCGGGCAAAATCCATCAACCTTGAAGTACAATTTCACTTAATGATTTCTGTTTTTTTTTATTTTCATGCTTTCGCAGTTTTCTCGAAAATGGCTTCAACGATTTTCTTTAACATTTATGTGTACACACATAAATACCATTTCACTTTTATGGAAAATATTTTCCTGGGGAAAATTGATTTTCTTTGGGGGGGGGGGGTCTTCTGGAAGGAACAGTTCGTACTTAGCTTTCCTAACATTTTTTTCGTATCCACGGCAACGCAAAACATGTATTTCCGGTGAAAAAGTTTGCAGAGTAAGAGAAACTAAAAGAAAAATCGTAAAAACGACAAGAGAAATAATTAATTGATTATTCCATTATCAGGAAAAAAGTAATTCATATTTATATTTAACTAAAATACCAATAATTATAATAATACTATGTTTTGTATATTATCTATTAGTGACGCACGCATGGTTTAAACGATTTTTTTTTTTTTTGGTATTGGTAAATAGAGAATTAAAGTTTTTTGAGTGGGAAGCCGGATGAATTGACCAACGTTTCGGGGACAGCACCAAAAACACGTCCAACTTCCGGCCAGGTTTAGATAGATGGCAGTCAAGGTTGTTGTGGGTAGTGCCCCTGACATTACACAGTTTTCATCCTATATTATTCTTTTACTTCCGTCAATTTTTTCTTGCTTTCTTCCGCTCTTTATGTTTATTTTATTTTTAAAATATATAATTGATAAAATATTTTTAAAAGATTAAAATATTATTAATATTATCATCATATAAAATGTGGTCTACTTAAAAAATGGTTTTGTTTAGTGATAAAACTATTGAATAATTTTTTCCATTCCACTTTCTCTTAGTGTTCTTATACAATTACAACAGTAACTAGTTCAGAAACTATTTTAATTAAAAATAATATTGTTTAATAAGCAATAAAATTATTTTTTTTTTTAGTTATGTAAAAAATATTAAGATCACATATTTTATATTTCTAACTAATAAATCGTTTACTGATTCTAAATTTCATGTAAATGGTCCTAAATTGCTAACCGATATGCTTCTAATTTTTCCATGGAACTATTAATTTTAAACGCTCACTACAAGGTATAGATTAAGTCTGCACTGATTCCTGTTTTTTTCTAAAAGAAATACATCAACCCAAAATACATGACTTACTGGTTATCGCAATAGTCTTTAATAAAAATCATTGGAAGTGTTAACTGAGGAAATTCCTGCATATTGATCAGAGATCCTGGAACTATAATTAATCGAATTAGCTTACTGGAAGCGGTGCATCCGATAAAAACCAGTACTTTGTAACCAGAGACTTTGTACTGATAGAATAATTAAAAAATTTATGGATTAAAAGTATCGGAGCTGCAATAAATGAAAGTTTTGGACGTTAATTAAAGAGTGGAAAAGAAGAAGTTGATGGAAAAGAATTGCCAAGTGTGACATAAGTGTAAGTAGAAGAAGAAGAGAAAGAGGAAGCAGTGTAGGGATGGTAGTGAAAAAGTAAATCCTGGAACAGGAGTTTGAAAAGATACAACCTTATGGGAAATCCAGCTGGAAATGGAGGCAAGCATGGGTAAAAGGAGTCAAGTCAAAGAAATAAGGAAGTAAATTCATTTATTAATAGAATTAAAGATAAATAATATATACATATATGTAATATTTCCAGTATATAATGTTGTTGTTAAATTTAACAACTGCCGCCACAGCAAGGTGTTGCCATGGAAATATACTTAGTGTGGGGTATATTAAGATACGGCCAATATAAGGATATTATTCTCATCAATCTATTTTAGCTTTATTTTCCTTTCCTCATGAAAAAATATTTCATCTAGTCATCTTGATTTACTTTGTTTGTCCTCAAAAAGATATAATACTGCTAAATATCACTAATTAATAATTCTAGGATCACATTGCCTTCACATAATGTATATTACTTTCTCTTACTGCTTGTAAGAGGAAAACTTGTGATTTTGTCGAAATTTTTTCGAATAATCGAGTTTTCTCCGGAAATACACGTTTTATGGTCTCCTGAGTAAAAAAAAAGAAGTGGTGTAATGTGTACATATATCAAAGACATTTTCCGTGATAGCCTGCTTCATTTTGTGGTCATCGACTGGTTTCGGGCGTTCGTCCACTTCAGGATGCGTTTTACAGACAGTGTGATAACACAGACTTGCACAGAGCAAATTCAGTTTATACACTGACTCTGAAATGCTATTTTAGTTTAATTTACCATAGTTATTTCATCTAAATTATATTAATGAGAATTAGGATTTTCTTCTTTTTTTTTTTGAAGACTTCTATTTAGTGCTATGTTTGGTGAAGAGAACTTTGGTTTTTCTAACTTCACCAAAATAAAGAGTTATATAGGCTTCCATCATTTCTGTTGGCTATTAAAAAAATAATTTTTCTTTTAGTCCTTTCTAAACTCCAAGACTTTTAGGTGATCATTGGCCTTAAAACAAAATTTGTATCCGTTCTAACAATTAGGTCTTGAAAAGTCCTGTCTTGTATATTAAGATCAGATTTTGTTCTTTATACCTGAATTTAGGTTTAATCATGTGTTTATTAGTTGGTCATGTACCAAAGCTAGCAATCAGTACATTCTAAAGTTTGTTGCCTATTCTCTGGAATCTACAGGAAAACCCTAAAGCAAAGTGACATTGAATCCTCCCAAAATATACTGGCTTTATTCTTCAAGAGCCAAGACTTTTGTAATTCTTCATTAACTTTTTAGTTTTTTTTTTTAAGAACAAAAAACAGAACGAAACATGGTGTGAAACGTTCATACGATTTTCTTCTCTTCTTGCAATTCTCATAGGGATTGGTGTAGTGGTTATGAGCACGGACTTGAAACTGGGAGGTCCCCAGTTCGAATCTCGCGTATAAGTGCTAAATTTTATATTCAGTTACAAAATGTTAATAGTAAATTATGACCATGACACTAATTTGTTGGACGTTAAGCTTGCCTGAAAAAATAAATTGGGGCTATATATATTAAAAATTTCTGTCAATAGATGATTACTGTATCTATGACCTAGCATTCAAGACAGTCCTTGGTGGACTTCCGCTGAACTTAATCTTGAATTTATTATGTTCTATCGCCAAACATCTTGCTGCTATTCACATCGAAGATCCTCAAATCCTCACCATTATAGTCCGGCCAATGCCTTCTTCATCGTAATATTTAAGTGTTACTTTATTAACTGTAAAGTTCATTATGTTTTTTATTATTGTAGAGCACAGTTTCTTATGCATAATTACAGCGTCAAATATCATGTTTAAACATATCCTTGGATTTGACGATCAAAAATAAATAAATTATAAATAGTTAAAAAAAATGCACGAATGAATTTATGTGTATGTTTGTGTGTGTGTATAAATAAAAGTTTCTTTAGATTCTTTTAAATGGATGAAAGTGAAACGCTGATAAGAAAGTGATCAAGAAGAGAGAGAGAGAGAGAGAGAGAGAGTTCTGTGAGCACGAGGAGAAGACACATTAAGTAAAAGTGGAATCGCGCGGGAACTAAACCGTCAAGAACAGGGAGTTTCACTTACATTGCTTAGTTATGTATTTTCCCTTTCATTAGAAAGAGAAGAGAGAAATTTTAGTCTGCTATCATTTTAATACTCAGCTATATAACCATTTCTGTTTAGGCTTCAATAAAAATTTAGGTCATTCATTGAAAGTGAACAGGTTGTTATGTTTTTTTTTCTTTCTTTCAAGAAGTAAAAAAAAAAAAAAATAAATAAATAACTAGTGGAGTAGTAGGATCGAACCGGCTTCTTTATAACAGTCATTTTAACAGGCTGTGGACATCGACTTAGTGGGTGAAAGAGAGAGCGAGTCGGGGGACGAGACAAGAACTTGGCCTCTTTATATATGTAGTTATGTCTGTCTGTCTCGAGATTCTTTTTTCTTTTTTTGCTTTGTTTTCTTTTTATTAAATTACGCATGCGCTGTACAACCTATCCAACCATCTATAAAACTTTATTTATTTATTTATTTTTTTTTTTGTCTATGTCACTTTATAATATGGAATGCCCCGACCTTCAAGAAAGTATAAACAAAAAAATATTGTTACCTGAAATCGAAAGTAGGTTTTAAGATGTTTGTTAGTATGTTATATGAGAGGTATAGACCTTCAGTGTTGCCTAATAGTCAGCTGTGTAGCACCTGCACTTCTAAAACCTTCATCCTACCCCCAGAAAAGGGCTCCCTCCCACCTAACATACACACACACACACACACACACACACTCACGCGCGAACGTTCTTGTATATATATATATATATATATATATATATAAAGTCCTTGGCCCTTTACCAAAGTTCGACCTTCACCCGTACACACATACACTCACACTTCTCTCTTTGGTGCCCTGTTTAACCCCATACTAGAAGCTTATATTCAATAAACTCTTCTTCTTTACTTCACATATCTCATTATTTTCCAAACAATTTTTCCATATAATTTTTATAAAATGTTCACAAAAGAGGAAAATCGCATTTAGGTAATTTAAATTTAGTAAATACAATAAAATTCATTTTTTGATAGATTGTTTTGCAGCCCATAAATTTAAAGTTTGGCGTTTTCAGAACAAATACGGTTCGCGGTTAGAGCTAATGTGGTATGCTTGTAATAAACCACTCACCTTTCCCATAATACACTTGAACATTCTTGGTCGCAAATAAACTGCTCATTATCAGAAATGAAGAAATGAAGAACTCAGAATCAAGAAGAGGACCAGACAATCGAAAACCAATTGATAAGTTTCAGGGCATCTTTCAGGAGGATTATTCACGCAATTAGAAGATGTGTCCACTTTATATTTACCTCCACAGGAAATGTCAGAATCATTAAAGTTTATATGTTATCAGTTCAAAAATGATATGGGAATGTCTCAGCAAACCCAGTGATCTGGACAAGAACAATAGAGTTACCTATTTCGCTGCCAAGGCTTGTTGACGTGAAAGAAAATGAGATGGCCGACACACTGACAAGGAAAGGTGTTGAATCCCCTAGGAAAGGGCCAGAGATAAGCTAAGTCTCTCTCCGGAAAGAGCTGAGAAATGAGTGGAGGAAGTGAAGAGAGCACTTGAAAACCTTCCTAGAATTGAAGGAAGCTCGCCTGGGCGGTTACAATCAGAAAAGTTCTGAAGCGTGCATCACTCTAAGTAAAAAAGGTGTCTTCATGGAGCTTTGTGTTGAGATACCTGATGACGCTGCACCTAGACTGCGATAACACTTGCAGATGTGTAGAGAGATGGAGGAGACTCCAAATACACCTCCTAACGAACTGCGACATCTTTTTCCAGAGGAAAATTTGGAAGCCTGTGTAGTCATCCGGCTTTTCCAACGATTTTCATTAAACTTATTACATTTAGAAAGCACATACCTAAAAAATATAGTGTAAAACACTTGTGCGGCTTTCTTTTACACCTGTTGCTAAATTATATTATGTAAAATGACAAATTTTCTTATAACTCAAAATTTCACAATAACATAAATACAGTGGCGGTAAAGGGTCCCATCCGCATCATTTCCCAGCCTACTTGGCAAGTAGAGAAATGATTGTATTGTTTCCCAGTAGAGCGCACCAAAAACACTGAACCCACTAAAACATTTCAAATTTATAGCAACGAATTAATTTTTATAGAATATCGTTTCAAAGTGATACGTTTATATCTGTGCATTTAGCTTATCAAGTTTAAAAGAAATCGTTATAGACGTTTTCGAGAAATTTCCCCCC